>OZ010790.1:442274049-442438793 GCA_963932465.1 Maratus speciosus | reverse complement strand
CTTAACCAGCTTTTACGAAAGAAATTCCAAAATATTCTGCATCTGACAAAAAATATGTATTATTTGAACATTGATACTTATTTTTCAATATAAAAGATTTGCGTTTCTTTTCTTCCATGCGGAAAAAGGAGGTTAAAATGTATTGAGTGGGTCCCGAAGTACTAAAAATCGAGCCTGAATTTAGCGTCTATTGATAGCAGCGCCATCTATTGTTTGTAATTCGAACTAAAATCGAAAATCACTGTAAAAAAACTTTTGACCTTATGCATAACGCTTCTGCAAGAATTTTTTAAATATCTGTCACCGTTTGCGAGTTATTGAATTTTAAAATCAGTCAGTCCTTTTTAGGACACCCGGTATATATATATATATATATATATATATATATATATATATATATATATACCGGTATATATACATATACATATATAAGTTAAAAAAAATGGTTTCATGTATTGAAAAATTATTTATTATACTACTATTTACATTATGGCCCCTCAAATATGACTATTAAGGCTGCTCTTAACTGCTCTGCTCAACAAGCACAAAACGTTTTGACACATTTACAAATTCATTTTTTTAACAGAAAGGTATAAAATTGGAAAGCCTGGCCATGGAAGCGATTTGGAATAGAACTGTTTTTTCCATATATTTTTTTTTTTTTTTTAATCAATCAATTACCTATTGAGTTATAAGCCATTTTGATCACGTGACAAACACGTTTTTCGCCCGCTCTTAAGCGCTCTTTCTTCCTTCGCGCGGAAATTCGGTTCAAAACGCCCACTTTGACACTATTTTCTGAAAGATCTATTGCGTTTACAAAAAATGGAAAAACCAGCTCAATTACATAGTTTCTGAACAACAACACCAGCTAGTTTCATGTATTTCCGAACAAAAATAAATTAAAACTTATGTCAGAAAGTTGCCCTTTTCGATTTGAGAACAGCCTTAAAATTGCCATTTGTCAATTGTGTCTATTTAATAAAACCATGTTTTACATTAAAATCTGTAAAAACGGAACCTTTCTACGTTGAAATTTGTCCTCAGTGGGAAAACTTTTACATTCAGGGAGAAGCCAGTTTTCATGTATTTTTGAACAAAAATAAATTAAAACTTATGTCAGAAAGTTGTTCTATTTGGATTTGAGAACACCTTTAACTACTTGCTATCTTGTATTATACCATTATTATCGATATTTAATACTTATATATATATTTATATATAGGCATAAGATAATAAATTGATTGCATATTACTACTTTATTTTTTAATTCCTTGCTTACCACTTTTAATTACTTAACGCTAGATGGCAGCACAAGCCAGAGCTAAATCTTCAAGCATTACTTGAAGCTAGGCATGGTATGGTACGGTACGTGCACATTTTTCAATCTTTTTTAATCTTATACATAATTTTCTGGTCTGTTGAGTTTTGTTAATTTTTTTTTTAAAGTTTTTAATATATTAAATATGAATCATCATTTTTTGGTTGGGGGCAGAGAATGAGGTTTTTATATTTTAATTTTTCTTTATATTTTTTTTTTATATGTTATAAGGAGCTAGAGTGTCATTTTTAGGCCTAATGCCGACAATATTCGAAGAAAAATAACATATCTTTACTACAAATTATGCTTATGTAGTTCCTATGACGAATCCATATAGTTTCTTATTTTTTGCATTTCTTATTTCCGGGAGTTCATCTTTTCAATTATATTTCCCATTTATTTTTACATTTGTGATTTCATTTTAATGGTTCAATTTTTATATTATCTTTTCCATTTAAGTTTAACGCATGTGGTTTTATTTTAATTATATGTATATATAAATATATCTATATATATATTAGAATTTACATTATTTAAAAGCAATTAAGTTGTGCCCCAAAATTATTCCAATATATAAGAAAAAAAAACCCAATAAAGTTTGTTTTTTAAATCTGTTTGAAATAACTTTTCTCATACTTAAGAAGATTATTTACCATACAAAGGGTTAAATATTGAATAGAAACAAACACTGAGTTTTTTATCATTTCAAAAACAGAAGAATCTACATTTTTGATTCTTGCAACGCAACATCAGACAAATGAAAACAGACAAGCTTTTACTACATCCACTTCTTCAAGAATTGTGGTAGCGTTGCATCTCAGCTTCTTTAAATAACAAATCTTTCATTTTCATTAATAGCTTTGCCCTTTTGTAAGAGCTTAGCAGATTGAATTACTGCATCACATACAACTCAATACATACACGCTGACCGATTTTTTAAAAAGACACTCGAAAAGAATTTGATTTACGGCGCCAAAGGGAAGTTGATTTTTTTTTTCATTATTATTATATATATGGAACACGATATTTCAAAAGTGAAACACATAATTCAATCTCTTTCTTCCCAAACGAAAGGCCTAATTGCATCTGGGATGATCTATAATGTAAAGGGGGGGGGGGGGGGAGAGATATGCAAAGGGTTACCCTAGAAGGGTTATAAGGGCAGATATTACACAGGCTACCGCACGTCAGAGACCCTGTAGGGTGGAAAAGTTAAGAGTTAGGAGCGTCAGGCAAATGCAATTTATAAGTCGGGTGACAAGAAACATTAGTGTAAAGCGCTCCAAAAATGTTTTGAGGCGAAATGAAAGGGGATGAAGTGGAAACAGAGAAACATAATACAGAACCACTTGATTTGAATTTGGAGAGAGAAATCTAGGTCTTACAGTAGAATAATTCTGAAATACAAGTTTTTTTAAATTTATTTGCCAGAAAGTTTATTACTAGATGACCTGCCCATCGTTGACCAGGTGCGTGACAATAACCTTAAATATATCTAAAATTAGTGTTAAGACTGCTAGTCACTCAGCTTCTGAATTCCTATGGGCATTTAAAGCACTCTTATATTTAAAATATCTCCTCGAGAAATTCATACTTTTAACTCCTTTTTCTATATACTCTTCTTAAAAAATGTCTCATTTTTCTTAGTTCTCAAAATATTTCTAAAATCTATGCTTAATTTTATATGAAGCATTAAAATCTTACTCACAGTTCGTCCGCTTTCAACTCATAAAATGTTAAATTAAGCATAGGTTTTAGACAAATTTTGACAACTAAGATAAAAGGAGACATCATTTAAGAAGAGTACACAGGAAAAAAAAAAAAACAATTAAAAATATTAATTTTCCGGGGAGATATTTTAAATATACGAATGCATTCTACGCCATACACTTAGCATTAGTGAGGGGAATTAGGAAGCTGAGTGACTAGCAGCCTTAACGAAAATCTTTCTACACGAACCTAATGCTGGGGACCACACTGTTCTCGAATTTGCATAATTTTAAATGAAAAATCTATCAATACGAACAAAGTAGCCCTCGTTATAGTGATTGCAGATTTGATTTCTAATATTTAGATATAAACTTTTAATTCAGAATAAAAGTCCCTAAGAAAAGCTAAATGTAAAATGTCTCCCCCACGCCCTTCTCTCTTTTGAACTCAAAAAATGCCCCTATCTGTTGAAGATTTTAGGTTTTCCAGCGCATGCGCAGAACCGAAAATGTTCTAAAGAAGAGCGGATAAACTATTTATCTTTAAAGCCACTGAGACAGGGAGAAAGGCGTGCAAGTTTCCTTGAAAGAAGTTACAATTCTTATTGTCCAAACTATTGGAAATTTTTATGAGTTATAAACATAACGTATCTGAAGCGTGCGTATAATTTTTCTGGAAAATTGAGCAAAAGCCACTCGTTTATTCACGTTCTCAGCGAATGTCCGAATATTTTGAGATTTTTAAACGTGGTATAAATTAAATATCCTAAGAATACGTGAAAAATTTGTGTTCAAATACCGACATTTAATAATTTATAACCTGGGGGGGGGGGAATTTTGAGGGGCCGCCAAATGTTTTCTAGTTAAGAATTGTTTTCAAAAGGCTAAGATTTATATTTTTTTAAACTGAAGACGCCCTTTTAAAGCAAAATTTAGGTTTGTTACGTGATTGCTATTTATTATTTAATTTATTTTCGTATTTCGATTTTCCAAACTGGATGCAGAATTTTGAAGTATGCATTAAAAATGGAAGTCGAAAAAGTGAGTTTCGGAAAGGAATTTTTTTTTTGAAAGTGTAAATATTTATATTTTTTAAAACCGAATGCGTGCTTTTTAAGAAAAAGGTGCGTTCTTTAAATAAATGTTATCTGCTTTTCCGTATTTCAAAGAAAAATAGCGGATTCAGCATTTCAAAGTGTGTGGAAAAAACGAGATTAGGCGAGAGTGACTTTTGGGAAGGAATTTGTTAAAACAGATTGCACCTTTCGAAAGCTAAATGAACGTGGATGTGGTTTGGTATATTTATTTTTTCCGGATTTTGATTTCCCGAGCAGATGCAGATATTTAAACTTAGCAGAAAATAAAATAGAAACATCTACTAACTTTTATACCAAAGGCTCTTACTACTTGCATGCATATAATCAGTCATGCTTTATATAATAATACAGAAAATCAGACTTGCTAGACATAATTATATATATATATATGTGTAATAATAAAAAATTTCGCCGTTTTATCTTAGTAAAACTATTCCAAATTCTTAATATCTACCCTTTTTTTACCTATCTTTAATAATATCTTAAATATCTTTGTCTTTTATTCCATGCCTTTAAACCTGCGTATTCTTTAATTATTATTATTCTAAAAACCTTAATCCGTTCGTAACTTACTTCTTATAAAACCACTAAATTACTTTCTTTCATTTTATTGTGAGACAATTCTTTTTCTTTCAATGTTTTTAATATTTTTGTTCTATGATGTTCCATATCCCATAATTCCTTGCCAGCTTCCCGCCAACATTTGTTTACGTTATAAAACTGACGCCGGGAATATATAGATCATCATCGACGTCACGCGTACTTCTCTCTCCCCCCGGAGCTAAATCGTATCGCTGCCTGTTCTGCCGTCCCGCCCTTCCGGCTCTTTCAATGGGGTGGGTTTCTTCACTTTTAATGTATCCGTTCGCGCCCTGTTTCTTTTAGTATTTATACTGCTGCATTGGCTAGGAGCCCAGAATTTTATGCGCTTTTCGTTTAATAAAACCCCGTCACTTGGTGGTTCGACTTTTGATTTGTGTATATTCTAATACCATTTAACACCATATCGTTTATTATGAAGTGATGCGGCTATATTTTGAGAGCCGATGGCTAGACTACTGGGATTGTCATAATGTGTATCCGCCAAATAAACGACGTTTAAATTTACGATGCCTCTATTAATTATTGAACGGGAAACTCTTCCAATGTTTCTTCAGTCTGGCTTCTATTCGCCACCACGACTGCGCTCCAGTTGTTTCTCATGAATAACGAAGGGTTGGCAAAGTTTTTGGCATTGATTATTATACTACATTTACGTCGATATATAGGAGTGTCGCCGGAATTTCACAGAAGTCGCCTGCAATATTTCATATATATCTATATACATATTTCATATATATAGACATTACAGAGTCTAATATAGTACTTCCTAGGTTTTCACCAGTAAAAACCTAGTTTTCCCATGTCCTCAGCTTTTTAAACACCCATCTCAGACTCCGCGGGTTAAGGGGGAAAAAACAAACTTGGATGACAACACAGCAAAAACAATTTTTAAGAATGTAGATGAAAAACAGTTCACATCTGGTTCATTTCTACTTTTTCAACCCAGTTTTAATCCTCTTTAAATTGATATGCATATTTAAGTAACGCACAAAAATTCCTACACTTCACGAAGCTAATAGTTACGATTATAGAGCAAATATCCAAAACTATACGTCAAAAGAAAAAAAAATGCTTAAGATCTGGCTAGTCCTTTTGCTTCTTCAAACCAACTCATTCTTATAAAAATGATCTCACGCATCCAGATCCTTCGAAATAAATCTGCACAAACCATCCCCGAAGTATTAAAATAGCAAATCATTCAACAATGAATTTTATATACTGTGAATTCTCTTTGAATTCATATTTTGTGTGCTTAAGAAGATGGCTACCCGCAACATAGACTTTCTAATATAAACTGAAGGAGGGATCATAAGATTTGCAGCATTAAGCTCTACAAAGGGAGAACCCCAACATGCTAATCCAAGCGGGGCCTAATGCCTTTTGAAGCTTCGAAATCGAAAAGCACGATGCAGGATTCAGATTAAAGTTTCAGGGGGGCGGGTGCAAAAAACCTTCAACAGGTAAACGAATGTGTACACTTCTAAATATAAAAAGGGCGAATCATTCAACAATGGATTTGAAATTTCATACCAGTCTCACGGTAAACTTGAATGTATTGTCGTGGTGGGGCGGGGTGGGGTAAACAACCCCTACTAATTTGGCGAAATTGGTCGACAGCATAATCAAGTAGTACCCCCCCCCCCCCCCAAAAAAAAAAAAAAAAAAATATTTACACATAATAAACTAAAAACAGTTCTAAAAACTGGGGAGGCAGATAAAGGCAGACAAATTAAATTGGAACAAAAAGGTACACTACACTGTAAACAAACAAAAAAAAATCGAAACATTACTCTACCCGGTAGAGCAGCAATGTGGTCCAACGGTTCTGTTATGTTTCCGCATATTTCGGTCAGTTATTTGTAATTTTTCCGCTAGGGATGCACCGAATATTCGGTATTTGGACATGTTTCGAATATGCGGTTTGGCCCAATATCAAACTATTCGGTATGCCGAATACTTAAAAAAACTTATAAACATATTTTTTAAAACCATATACAGCTTCTAAGTTTAAGAGTCAACTTATTAAGATATTCAGAATAATTAGAAACATAAATCATATTTAAATAAAAGGGAATGTTTTTACATTATTTATTTGCTTTGATAAGTATTATTTAAGAAAATTAACCAATCACGAGGATTTTCATAGGAATTAATTATGTACAAATGCAAGTTCCTGAATATTGTCCAGTACATAATCCGTTTCTTGCTAAGATTATCAGAACAACGTTTACATACAATCTCTGAAAATGATTGTCCAGACACCGATATAGGACGCATTTAAAAACTTCTTGCTTAATCAAAGGGAGTAGAACAGTTATTCTTACTGAGTTGCGTCATATAAAATTTGAATAGATTGTATTCTATTTTTACTTTTGTCTCTTCCTGACAAACAAATAATACAGGATCCTGTACAATTTTTCTTCCAATTTTTTCACAATCTCTTAGATTTTAAAACGTTTCTTTTAGAATTTAAGAAAATTTTATTCATGTGCTTTAATTCTCAGAAGCCATGAAATTAAAAATTTTATTAATTAAAATTTTTTTATAACTATCCTCTTCTTAAATAACTCAAAACAGATTTTTTTCAGCATAAATTTTACTTGAAAAAAACTCTTCTTTATTAGAATAAAAGTTTCTGTTTTAAATATTATGTAAAATTGTTTTAAAATTTAACATTTTAATGCCTTTAAACTTTGAAATATAAAAGTATTCGACGAGCCGAATATTCGGTATTCGGTCAAAATCCCTATTCGGTACATCCCTAGTTTCCGCATACTTCGGTCAGATATTCGGAAACGCTACTTGATTATCCCGTTGACCAATTTCGCCAAATTATGCAAATGGAAGAATGTTGACAGTCTAAAATTTTAAGATAAGAAAATTAATGAATTTAAATTAGAAAAATCACGAAAGAATAGGGTTACTTTAATAATGACGTTCGCTTATGCGGAAGCGTACATACATAGCGATTTGGAGCATACCAAATCTAAAATTTGACTTATTTAGATGATTTCGGACAAAATAATACTAATAGTTTACGTAATTAAATGCAGAATTATTAAATTAAACCATAAACTAACATATATTTTTAATATATTGTATTTGTGAATCAAATGTAAATATTTTAAAAGTAATAATAAGATTTATTAAGGCTGTTTCTCAACTGCTCTGCTCAACAAGTGCAAAACGTTTTGACACATTTACAAATTCATTTTTTAACGGAAAGATATAAATTGGAAAGACTGGCCATGAAAGAGATTTGGAATTGAACTGTGTTCTCCATTTTTTGATCAATAAATTATCTATTGAGTTATAAGCGATTTTGATCACGTGACAAACACATTTTTAGCCCTTTCTTGAGTGATTATTCTACTTTCGCGCGGAAATTCTGTTCAAAACGCCCACTATGACAATATTTTCTGAAATATCTATTGCGTTTGCAAAAAAGCAGAAAAAACAGCTCGATTACATAGTTTCTGAACAACAATCCCTGCTAGTTTCATGCATTTCCGAACAAAAATAAATTAAAACTTATGTCATAAAGTTGCCCTCTTGAATTTGAGAACAGCCTTAAGGAACACAATAAATATCAGTGATAACGGAAAATTGTAAGGAACCTAGTGCTCTTTATTTAGTTAAAAAATATAGACGAATATAACTATAAAATGTATGTAAATATTAGATATAGGCTTAAAGGGAAAAAAACCCAAATCAAAATTTGCAGTAATTTTAAATAACGAAAGAACAAATAAAATTAGTAAAACATTAATAAAAATACAAATGAAACGTCGAATTAAAAAGACTTACTGATGTTACAAACACGTGTAACATGTTTAATGTCAAGTTAAAGTGATATTTACGATCATCCCTTATTGAAATTTAATCTTACAGTTTGGCGACAGTTTTTTGGTCGACGGGATAATCAAATAGTACCATTTTTTTAAATTTAAGTTCAAGTACCATTTTCTTTTTATCAAAAGTCAGCAGAATTTAAGTTAGTCATAATAAATAAACTTTTGCACCATTATGCAACGGTAACAAGATTTAAAATTTAACGAAAATGTGAATTTTGTTGAAAATATTTTGTTTATAGAGAAAATTACAATGATGACACACGATGTTTTGCAAGCGCGAAATGTTTAAATTTATGACCAAATTTGGGCAAAAGTTGTCAGTTGTATGTAAATATCTCAGGAAAAATTGATGTAAAATATACTACTTGGCTGCCAATTTCGAGTGGTTTACAAAATTGATCCAGACAAATTCTCCAAATTCAGATTGGATACAATGCAAAACATAATGTAGACCATTTCCCATGATGTCTTATGATTCCCATTCTTTACATAAGGTTCCGCTGTGCAGAGATAAAAAATAAATATACAGTAGAATATACAACAAAGCAAATTTCATTAAAGCTATCGAATGTTTGTCTCGTATCTTAAATTTTAATCGAATTTTATAAAAAATATCTTTTTTTTTATATTATTTGTTATAATAATACAAAACGTTTTATCACTTTAGCTTCCATATAGCTACGAAAGTATCATTAAAATTATCAACAAGAACGTAAAATCATATGTTAAGCAGATTATGAAACATTTTTCAACGCATTCAGACTAACTAATAAAACTTCATTAGTTTAATAACGTGAAAAACGATGCCTAAGTAATAATTTGTAAAACGCATAAGATGTTTGAAAACACAATTTCAACCAAAGTCGAAAAAAATAACTGAAAATTTTGTACATAATACATCCTTGTATATAAACTATAGATTTATCATATAATGCATAATATGCTAAAATTTAGAAGAGTAAGGGAACGCATAGCACAGTTGAAAATTCCCCTTCAGCAATAAACGGAAATGTATTTCAGATGTTTTGTGCAATCCTGTATATGATTTACAGTATTTATACACACTAAATACAATTTTTTATTTAAAAAACGCGTTCCACAACTGAAAATGCACTGCCAGCTATTAATGTTCATACAGAGAAATATAACTGATTTATTTTGTGTGTCCCTGTATATGAAAGATGAATGCTATGCACATCATATTTAATAGTATGCATCTTATAGAGCACCTCGGAGATATATATCAATTTAAATATGTTTGGAATAGTGTAACATGAACAGGGGTGATTGCGAGTTCATGAAAAAATACCTGAAGTTTTATCATGAAAAAGATTTTGCATGGAGAGAGAACATGTAATTTATTGCAGAGAGGTCCAAATCATTTCCTTATGAAAAGTATTACCTTTAATTATGTTTAAAAATCATATGAAATTGATATTTTAGTCTTATTTTATTAATTTAACTATCAGAAAAACTAGAATTCCGGTATGGAAAATGAAATAAATACCTGAATTCAGGTATATTACCTGAACACAATCACACCTGCATGAACGAAATACTAATACACCAGAAACGATTTTTCTCCATTAGACCTAAATATAACGCAATTCTTTTTAGTGTCCCTATAACTAATCGATAAATGCTATCCATACCATATTCTATATCAAGCATATTGTTGTGCACTTTATAGATATGTATATAAATTTCAATGTGTTTGAAATTATGAAACATAATTAAAAACCACCGCAAACGATTTTCCCCCATAGGCCGTAATGTAATGGAATTCTTTTGAATGTCCCTGCAACGGAATTTCGACTGCTCTACGCTTCATTTTCAATATCGAACATGACAGTTAATATCAATAACATTTCTCAATTTCATGGCCATGCGACTATATTGACGCCAAAGGTAATTTTGGCCAGCTAGAATTGGTAAATCTCTTACCGTGCGTCGTATAAAACACTTTTCCAGCTTGCTAATATCTCATCTGTGAGAAAAACAAAAACTGCACAATCGTGTCTTATTAGTTGCTTAAGACTGTTCTCAACTGCTCTGCTCAACAAGCGCAAAACGTTTTGACACATTTACAATTTATTTTTTAACGGACAGATATAAAATTGGAAAGCGAAGTGATTTGGAATCGAACTGTGTTTTCCATTTTTTGATCAATAAATTACCTATTGAATTATAAGCGATTTTGATCATGTGACAGGGCATTTTTCTCCCCTTACTGACTGGATTTTCTTCTTTCGTTCGGAAGTTCAGTTCAAAATGCCAACTTTGACAGTATTTTCTGAAAGATCTATTGCTTTTACAAGAAAACGGAAAAAACAGTTGGATGACATAGTTTCTGAATAATAATACCTTCTAGTTTCATGCATTTTCCGAACAAAAATGAAATGCATGAAACTAGCAAGTGTTGTTGTTCAGAAACTGTGAAATCGAGCGAATTTTTTCCGTTTTTTGCAAGCGCAATAGATCTTCCAGAAAATAGTTTCAAAAGCAGAATAACCACTCAAGAACGGGTGAAAAACACGCATGAATATGTTTGCCACGTGATCAAAATCGCCTATAACTTAATAGGTAATTTATTGATCAAAAAATGGAAAACACAGTTCGATTCCAAATCGTTTCCATATGGTCAGTCTTTCCAATTTTATATCTTTCCGTTAAAAAATGAATTTGTAAATGTGTCAAAGCATTTTGCGCTTGTTGAGCAGAGCAGTTGAGAACAGCCTTAAATATTACTTGTTTAGTGACAAATCAGTCTAAATGGCAGGGTTAAAAACGCCAATACAAAACTCTCTGTAAGGCGGACTCTGTGTAAGACGGAAATCTGTCTAACTGGGAAGATGTTCTAGTCTTTGCGAATCGATAGACATAGAGTAGAATTTGTCTAAAGCGGAATATTGTCTACTGCGGAAAATTTTCTTGTTCTCGAAGATTCCGCCTTACTGTATTTTCGCATATAGACAAAATTCCCTGATTTTCGAGTATTTTTACGAAATTCCCTGACTTTCCTAGACTGATAAACCTCCCTGATTCCCAGAATCTGTAGACACCCTGTTTCATTAAAACATTGTAAAATTCATTGTTTAAAGTTATTGATTATTGACAACTTAGCGGGGGTTTTCCGAATTTCTTGGGTGTTTTTTTTTCTTTTTAGATTCAAATGGCAACATTTATCAATTTGTTTATTGAGCGTGGGAGTCTGACGAATAGTTAGTTTCTTTATGGAAAGTGGTCGATGGGATAAAGAAGTTAACTCGGTGGCAACTTTCAATTTCAGCTTTTTAGGCTGTTTTGATCTGATAATTTATTTTTTTATCTATCTTCCTATGAATATATTTTTTATTATTCACTAAATTTTGGAAGACATCGATCAAGTGCTCACAAAAATCAATAAAAAATATTATTTATTTTTATTTTTTTTTAATTATTTTTTTTATTTATTTTTTTTTAAATATGCATTATCTTACTCACGTGCTTTTTGTTTATTGTGACATTACGAATGTTCCAATGATTATTTTTTAATGAACATTACTTGAATATTAGGTATCCACAATTTCGATAAAAATGATGATTATCTACCACATTTTCATGTTGAATATATTTTTAATATGGTGTGTTTCATCATTAACTGGATTTTCAGGAATTGGTGAGGAAACTGTTGAGTGGAATAGTATAGTCGCTGATGATCTTGTTGAAGATGATCATGGAGACTTCGAGTTGTCCCACATCATCGCTTTATCCGCAGATTATCCTGATATTCCCGAAGATGCTCCCAAACCAGAAGAAAGAATAGAAGTCGTTGAGCTACATAATATTTTGCGAAGGAATTATACGTACCCCTTCCCCAATGTTTCTAATATACCTATGTTGGAATACAACAATACCGCGGAGTTTATGGCCGGGGAAATGCTCAAATTGTGTGAATATAAACATGTGTTTGGAGCCGCTGAAAATATGTCTGGTATAACAGGCCAAAACCTATACTCAGGACATACTCACATGGTTTCCAGAGCGTTATACAATTTTTACCATTTGGAAATTGGATTATTCTACTTCAATAACTATTCATGCACGGAACCGCAGGTAATGTTTGGTTGTGGTCACTTCGTTACGATGACGCAGGCTCTAAGTGAGCATGTTGGATTTAATAGAAAATCAAACTGCTTTCCTTTAGAAGAAGGGGAAGCACATTATCTTCATACTTATCACTATTATCTCGGAGGAGTGTTATGGAATAAAGAATGCATTCATTATAAGTACGGACCTCCATGCACGAGGTGTAAACCTGGATATTTATGTGCGACCGGCTTGTGTGTTCCGGATCCGAAAAGAAGATGTGAAGCTTACAATTTAGATTGCGAATGTAAACGGGTCTGCCACAACTGTGCCAGACCTAACTGGAAGGATTGTAAATGTACCACATGTAAGTTGGGCTGGGACTGGGATGATTGTTCTTATCCCTGCCATGATTGGGCAGTCAAGTATTATAAAGATCGAAATTATTGCAAGAGACAACTTCCAAGTCGTTGTTTTCGGCGGGAACCGTGGTTCCAAGAAAATCGTTGTCGACAGTACTGTAAGAGGTGTTTCCTTGTTAAATCTGATAGTAATCCTGATGAATTATGCTGCGGTGGTAAAATATGCGACTTATATTACATATTGGACTTAGATACCTGTGAATGCAAGATGCTGAGTCCTAATCCGAATGATTTGTATCCTTATAATACCACCACTACAGTAACTTCACAACAATCTACGGTCAAAACAGAGCCTCGACCTTCCACCATAGCATCTACGTTTTCCACAACTACAGTAACCTCGCTAAAACCTACGGTCAAAAAAGAGACTCAACCTTTCAGCACAGCATCTACGTTTTCCACCATTACAGAAACGTCGCAAAAACCTACGGTCAAAAAAGAGCCTCGACCTTTCAGCATAACATCTACGGTTTCCACCTCTACAGTAACCTCGCAAAAACCTACGGTCAAAAAAGAGCCTCGACCTTTCAGCATAACATCTACGGTTTCCACCTCTACAGTAACCTCGCAAAAACCTACGGTCAAAACAGAGCCCGGACCTTTCAGCATAACATCTACGGTTTCCACCACTACAGTAACCTCGCAAAAACCTGCGGTCAAAAAAGAGCCTCGACCTTTCAGCATAGCATCTACGGTTTTTGAGGCCAAAAATTTGCTTTTAATAGCATTTATTATTCTAATTTTAGAAATGTATTAAAAAACTTTTTTTAATTTCTATAAAAAAATTAAACCCAAATCATTCTCTCCTTCATAACATATGTCACAAAATTTACCTATGCTTTTTCGTGACTTTTCCAGTATAAGGGTCTGGTTTTTTTTTTTTTTTTTTTTTTTTTTTTTTTTTTAACTTGGCGCAATTCGGGCTTCTCAAAGTGAGATATGTCGCCAAATGATATAAACAATTATGAAAATAAACCTGGTGAATTTTTATGCTTGTTGAAAATATATAAACATTTTATTTATACTTATTATTATTGTTGTTTTTTATATGCAATTGACTTATGTTTGTGTTTGTATGTAAAAATAGATAACTGACCTGTTTATATCAAATAAATTGTATAAATATCGGAAACAATTGCTTGTGTATTTGTATATGAAACACTGAATAGGTTGTCAGAAAATAGGCATGAAAAATTTCCGGCACAGATGTCATATTCGCCCCATATTGGCGCGTTCTTTTTCCGACGCTGATTTGGCGAAAACATCAACAGCATAAACAACAACATCCGGGTTACCATATCAAACAAAATAACGACACTTTGGCGCCGGTTAAGTATACATTGCGTATATGACATTGGCGCAGAAAAAAATCGCGCCAATATGGGGCGAATATGACATCTGTGCCAAATTTCCTTCTCTCGCCAAGTCGGTACTGAAGAAGTATCGTTTTTCCCTTGTTTATGCTCAGATTGCTTAAAATGCGTTGAAATACAGAGCAAATCAAATCGTTTTCATTAAAATATTTTTGACTAAGATCGGAAAATGTTCTGAAAGCGATATTTTTAAAACTACAATACAAAGGGTGATAAATCGGTACTTTTACGTTATTACCTTGGTTACTAACGTTATTACGTTACTTACGTTATTAGTTTGTCGCCAAGCGTAATAATTGGCGCAAAATGAAAATCACGTGAATTGAATCAATTGAAAAATTTAAGAAAAAAATGTCAATATTGATAATACCAGTGAGCATTTTAAAAATATAACATTTAAAAATTACAGACTTTTACGAACTATTTTATTAAAATTTTATTATACTTAAAATAAGTGAACAAATAAATAACTGTTATACAATAAAGTAATAAAATAAACTCATATTAAACTGCTGATACTAATTTAGTAATAATTTGGTTTACAATAAAAATCCTTTTCATGATCAGGATTGAAATAATTGGCGCATTTTGGCGTGGTGTTCGTATAACGGTAACGCATAACGTAAAAGTACCGAGAACTCTTGTATAGAAAATTAAACTAACGTGATAGAATACCTTTTGTACATTTTAGCTAACAAATGTCTTCCTGAAAGATTACAATTATTTAGAACCATGCTATTTTTTCTTTTGTGAATTTAAACTTATTTTGTCCTTTTCTATGATATACAAAATAAGATACTTTGGAACAAATGTTGCAGACGCAATGGGGTTGGAACGATTTATTTTTTGCGCCATTTTGACGAGAAAACGGCATTTTCGAATACCTGTTAAGCATAGAGTGCGAAAGCAGCATTTTATTTTATTTTATTATGAAACAATTTTTATATTATAAAAAAACACAATTTTATTATAAAATCGCACACATTTTATAACAAAAAACGCATATTTATTTTATTATAAAACACACACAATGTTTAACTTTATTAAAAACACACACACACACACAATGTTCTCCTGGGTTGCCATATGAAATAAAATACCGCCAAATTGCCTGGTTATCACACCAGGCAAAAACGTTTGGTGCCAAAAAGAAACCCCTGTTACGTCTACATCTGTACTGATATTTTTATGTTTTACGGTAGCCGGGAACAGGTGATAAATCGACAAAAATTGTTTGCACTGCCATGATTCGTATTGCATTCATTTAATCGTAAATGCAAACTTTTCACTCATTTAATTTAAAATTCATATATTATATAGTAAATTTTTCAGTACAGGGGCTTTGGTGCAATACGGGCTTCAGAAATTGAGATTTTTTGCCAAATGATAAAAACAAATGTGAAAATAAACCAAATTATTTTTTTGTGCTTGTTTATATATGAATTTAAATAAGTATAAACATTTTATTTAGATATATATTATTATTATTATTTGTATACAATTTATTTCTATTTGTAAATAAAAATAGAAAAATGGCTCCTTTATATTAAATAAATTGAAGAAATATTGAAAAATATTGGTTATGGATATGAAATAGAGTTAGAATAGGTTGCCAAATTTTCTTCTTTCGCCAAGGCCCAATAACTCAAGCGATGTAGAGAATGTAGCAGATTTTATCTTTTTTTCCGTCTTGGGACAAAGTTACCCTTAAGAGGCTACTTCAGTCAAATGAAAAGACACATTCGCTAATGCTAATCCTATGGAAGAAATTTATAAAGATAAAGATATCTCGGTCGCATTTCAATATTTTTAAATGATTTATTTTGCATTGAATAGTTGAGATCGATCTGTATGCAGGCCGTTTTTTACTTTTTCGATTTTGACTGCAGATATTTTTTATGAGGATGCTTTTACTTTCGAAACCGGTTCCGAAAATGAAAGTGTTCTCATAAGAAATACCTGTAAACAAAATCGAAAAAGTAAACAACGGCCTTTGTACAGATCAATCTCAACTATTCAATGCAAAAGAAATTATTTAAAAATATTGAAATGCGACCGAGATATCTTTATAAATTTCTTCCATAGGATTAGCATTAGCGAACGGGTCTGTTCCTTTGACTGAAGTAGCCTCTTAATGGGCCAATGTTACACCAGTCGACGATATGGTTGACACGGAGAACAAAAAACAGAGTTTTAACTGATCTACAGTTTTAAATGGCATGGTGTGTACACTTAATATAATCTAACAAAAACATAGCTGTGAAAAAAGGGAGCCAAGTTCTGTAAAGACAATGGCAAGAAAAGAAGTGATATCTAAGTGGGTGCCAAGTTCAAATAAAATTCATTCAAACTTACCTACTGAAGTATTATAGCATTTTTTAAATTGTTTAGAAATAAAAATTATTGATAGCATATTAATAATAAATCTAGAACTTGGCAAGTTTTTACCTACAAGTCATTTATTTTTATTAATGACATTATTATATCTAAACTTGCTCCTTCCCCTTGAAGGATGGTGTGATAAAATATATCCCACCTAATTTTAACTGCAAAATGCCACATTGACACTAGAATTCAGGACTAAAAAGTTTAATTTTATTAAATACGTGAAAAGAAGCTTTTACCCATTTTGAAATAAATTTGTTTTTAAATTCTGGTGTGATTGAATCATTTCAGCATGTCACGAATAAAAGCTCTTTGCCCATGAAGGGTTAAAAAGGGGTGCAGTCTCTAGAGGGATGACCAAGAACAAGAGTAAAGGTAACTGTGTCTTTCTCAGGCCTTGCCTGAGGCCCTCAGGCCTAGTCTGTTTGCATTGAGGTTTCCGAAGCGTGGGTGCTAGAATGATAACCAAAGACAAGCGGGAATGTATTTGTGTATTTATTTGTTTATCAAATCTTTAACATGAGTCATTTGTTTATAATAATAACCATATAAATTTTTTTATAATGACATTGTTGTTAATCATCATAATTTTATTAAGACATGAAATTGATAGGCATAGCATTTATCAAAAACTTGCCAAGTTCTAGATTTATTATTAATATGCTATCAATAATTTTATTTCTAAACAATTTAAAAAATGCTATAATACTTCAGTAGGTAAGTTTGAATGAATTTTATTTGAACTTGGCACCCACTTAGATATCACTTCTTTTCTTGCCATTGTCTTTACAGAACTTGGCTCCCTTTTTTCACAGCTATGTTTTTGTTAGATATCATTACTTTTTGTAAAGTTACAATATATTTAGACACTTTACTTAATGTTTTTTAATGTGTTTACATGAAACTATTTTATTCACCAAGCAACATTCAATTTTAATTTAAATTTCTTACAACAAACTATTTGGCTGTCAATTTGCGGCAGAAATCTATATTTTAATACTGCTACACTGAATGCATGTTTTGAAACGAAATGTATTGATTCGAAATTTTTATTGTTTCTGAAACAACAATTCCTATTAAATTCCTATATTAAATTCTCCTATTAAATTTTCCAATTAAATATCCTATAGCTGGGTCTGCTTTTTTGTACTGGAAGTGAAAAATAAAGTTATGTGCTTATGCCACACTATGTATCATTCATCCATGGGTGCGGGCAAAGAGGCATTGCAGAGGAAGGACATTGCCCCTCCCTGGATTCTTAAATTTAATTAACTAAATAAACTTTTCTCTGATAATTTTGAAAATAACAAGTGGGTAAGTGTGATCACAGATCGCACAGAGGATTTTGTTTAATATTCCTTTCAAAACACTTTATCCTTTTGAAAAATCTGTTAGTTCCACATTTCGCAACCAGGGGCGCACTCTATTCTAAACAAACCTCTATCCGAACGAAACTCCGTTTTACATACTATCCGTAGATATATTAGTCGAGTGGATTGAGCCCATAGTACCCGAGATAAGTAGGTGCACCTGGCGATAAAAAGTGGACTAAAATATGTAAGACTATGGTGCATAATATGAAAGAATGGTCAAAGGGGTGTCAGCAAAAGTTGGAAAAGTGCTCCCCGGGTGAAAAGGGCGGATGTTAGAAAAATTGCTTAAAATACACAAGTCAGAGCCCGGAGGAGTAAATAATATAAGACTTTTTGAAAGTTTTATGATTTGTCGTGTGCTCTGACGTATTCAGCTATACGTATGCAAAAAGTCATGTCTCCAACTTAATTAGGGACTCCCTTAGAAAGAATTGCTTAAAATACATATGTGGTAGCTCAAAGGGTTAAGCGTAAGACTTTCTCAAGATTTTATGATTTGTCGCCTAGCCTTAGGTGTTCTGCTATAAGTATGCAAAATTTCAAATCTGCAATTTAATAAGGGGCTCAGTTAGAAAGAATTGCTTAAAATACGCATGTGGAAGCCCAAAGGGTTAAATGTACGACTTTTTCAAAATTTTATGATTTCCCGTTTGATGTGAGGTGTTCAGCTATAAGTATGCAAAATTTCACGCCTCCAACCTAATTAGGGGCTCACTTTGAAAGAATTGTTTAAAATACACATGGGGTAGCCCAAAGAGTTAAATGTACGACTTTTTCAAAATTTTATGATTTCTCGTTTGATGTGAGGTGTTCAGCTATAAGTATGCAAAATTTCACGCCTCCAACCTAATTAGGGTTCACTTAGAAAGAATTGTTTAAAATACACATGTGGGAGCGCAAAGGGTTAAATGTACAACTTTTTCAAAATTTTATGATTTGTCGTTTGATGTGAGGTGTTCAGCTATAATTATGTACAATTTCACCCCTCCAACCTAATTAGGGGCTCACTTAGAAAGGATTGTTTAAAATACACATGTGGACCCCAAAGAGTTAAATTTACAACTTTTTCAAAATTTTATGATTTGTCATTTGATGTGAGGTGTTCAGCTGTAAATATGCAAAATTTCACGCCTCCAACATGTATAGTTTCTGAGAAGGCTCTGTGACGGACAGAATATCTCAATTTGTTGATTTTCTGTAAGCAAGTAAACCCAGATAAACCCCCAGTAAGTAGATAGGTTTTCAATGGAAGTGTATGGTAATTTGGCGAAATATAAGAGATATCGCCAAGGTGGCGTCACTTTTTGCGACTAATTTTGGTCGCCAAATTTGGCGACATATCGCCATTTTGGCGAGAAACTTGGCGGTATTTGGCGACAGAACAGCGTCCCCTCCTACGGCAAATTAAAATTTCGCCTAATAGACGCAACGGTAAAGTAAAAATGGGCACCCCCAGGTGGGTAATTAATCGATTTTCACAATTTTTTTATTTTTTTCCTTAGTTTTATAGTGTAAACGAACTTCGCACCAAATTTGAAGTCTGTAGCTGCAGTAGATATACGAGATCTTTTTGATGAGTGAGTCAGTCAGTCAGTCAGTCAGTGGTAAAATTATCGGATATCAGACATTTTCAAATGTCATTATCTCGGAAACTAATCATGCGTTATTTATAAAATTTTGGATTTTAGGTAATTAGGGTGGCCTTACTACACATTTCGTATAACAAGTACGTAGGTCTCATAGATTTACAGTTATAGAGCATTGAAATTAGATGAAAACAGCTCGAAATGGTTCGTGTAAATAACACACGGCTATGTCAGGCGAACTTGGCTGACACACTGCCGTGTGTCTAGATTGGTAGATTAAGTACGCCATATTCTGTAAATGCAGCTAATAAATCTTCGCTAATCGGATTACCTGCGAAACTTTGGCGTCAAATATGAGCGGTGTTGACATTAATGTGGTTTAAAGAGGCATTGGTCACCCAAGATACTATTTAAAGTTATGATACTACTATATAATACATACGTATCATCCGTGCCATGGTGATAGACCGTCAAAAATAGCTTTTAATCGCCAATTGTGTTTATCGTTACCAATCGCCAAAACCTTAAATATCCTATAGGTTTTACTCTCAAAACCTACAGGATTACTTCCTGTTGATCTAGAACCTTGAAATTTAGCACGAAGGAAGGTTTTAGAAAGCACATGTAAAGGACAAAATTAGAAAACCATTAATTTACAATTCTATGTCGATTTATTGTGTGATTTTTCCATAATCAGGATTTCCATAAACGTTGTTTTAAGGCAATAGCTTTTTATTGCTCGAAATTTTTACTCAACAATGGGACCATGGATCTTTCTTATTCGACATTTTAAACGTGACTCTCAGCAGTTCCTGGGAAAAGCGGCCTTGACAGACAGATGAGCAAAAACCGATCCTATAAGGGTTTCGTTTTTTCCTTTTCGAACCCTAAAAAAGCCACGGATGAATCCGATTTTGCGAAAGAGAAAGAAATACTCGTGCGCGTTCCTGACGATGGAAATATAGTAAGTGGTTTGGATAAACTATGTACAAAACCGCTACCACTGATCAGCGAATGTTCGCTGTCTACTCTAAAATGTTTTGATTTATCATCAAATCCGAATGCTTTTTAAAAGATCAGAATCGCGAAAGAATCTTTCCTGTAATGCCTGCGTTGTTTAAAGGCCGGAGAGTTCGGCCAAAATGTACAAAAAGGAAGATTGTATTTCCGAAGAACAACGGGGAGAAATCAAAACCTTTTAAAAGATTACTGAATTTGTTGCCAAATTGGGTATATCTAAGGATGATAAAGGTTGGTGTAAAATACATCAATTTATTCGTGAAAGTTGAGTATTGTTTTGAAATACAGTGCAAATTCGAACTGTAAAGGATATAGGAAGTTCTTTCATTTACAGAAGAGTCTCGATTTTTAGAGTCGCAGTTATTCGATTTGCGATTTATCCAAACCAGGTTTTTTAGAGACTATATATGTAGGTATAAAAACAGACGCTGAATATAATATTATCACTTTTTATTTTGATAATTAGTTACATAAACAATATCAATAAATATTGTTTTTATTTATTAACCATTTGGAAAAATGGTTATTGTCCTCTGTCAGAGTACGAAATCAAAAACATATTTGAAGCTTTTTATTAGTTGAATCCGCATTTTATTCGTTTTCTGATTGGTCTATACAGTAATCTGCATTTTCTCTTTACTTTCAACAGAGATGGATACTCCTGTTGCCACTATGACAAAAAAGTAATAAAAACTACAAAAAAAATTTAATAACTCAGAAACAAATTGAGATACAGCTTTCAAACAAATTGCATTTAAAAGTACATTTTTTTTCTCTATACGACGGTGTAAAAAGTAATATTGTGGGATGTTTAGAAGTTTAAGAATGAAATTTCATTTAAAATTGGTCCAGGAATATTAATGTTTAATCCATGGCGTACGTAATGTATGACCTGCTCCGTACAAGTTTAAAAATTTACAGTACCGAAAAATGTAAACCATGGCGTACATAATGTATGAAATTTCATATAAAATTGGTCCAGGAATATTAATGTTTAATCCATGGCGTACGCAATGTATGACCAGCTCCGTAGAAGTTTAAAAATTTACAGTACCGAAAATTGTAAAACTGAAATTTCTTTTAAGATTTGTTCATGATGGGTCCAGGAATGTTAATGTTTAATTCCGTAATGTATGATCAACTCCATGCGATTTTTTATGTCTTAAATTTTAGTCTTCGAAAAAATCATTTTCCAAATGGTCGTTCTAATTTGTTAAATTGCTTTTTTTTTTTTTTTTTTTTTACTTTAATTCCAAGACTATTACTATATTCTGTTGTTTTCCAAAGACAATTTATTTTGAAAATATATTATTAGATTTACTCTTTCTACAAATCTTTGGCTCCAATTTTCTCTCACCATCGTACAACGGAACAACTAACGTATAAAAATCTGGGAATTGATGAAAATTTGAATTTTTTTATTTCTGAAAATTGAATTTCCCTGAACAAAGTCATATTTCAGTAAGTAATTGAAACGTTACACTGTAATGCAGAAATTTGTCGTCTGCTCGGAATACATTTCTTTTCGTTATTCTTCTATAATCTATCACCTGCTCGGAATATGTTTCTTTTAGGTTATTCTGCTATAATATAATCTATTACTAAAACTATTAATGTGCTTTATAAGATATTACCAGATACAGAAACATTAATTCAAAAAACATTAACAGTTCGAATGTAAAACATTTTTTAGAACTTTTGTTAAATTATCCTATCAATAAGAAAAAAAATTACTCAAGTATAAAAACTTGAATTGCAATATTACATAGCATACAAATTACTTTCATGTGCAGGAAAATGTTAATCCGAGACGAAAAATGATTTCCAACAATTCGACACCCTTTGGCAAAAATACAAACCTAAGAAAAATTTGTAAAAAAAAAAAATCTATATTATCTGTAATTTGGACGTTAGTTTGGATGAGAAAGTTTATAACCGAATCTTATTTACTGTAGCCATGGGTCAGAAAGTTTATGACTGAAGCTTATTGTAGGCATGAGTTATAACCAGTATTTTTTTCTTTTTTAATATTTTACAAGATTACTCATTAAAATCTTGAAAGTAAAAAGGAATGAATCGAACCATCTAAAACGCTGCGCAATAAATAACATATATAAATCACAACACCCAAAACCAGATATTTTCCATTACAGCAAGCTAATGTTCATAAATTTATATCAAATTATGATTACTTAATCTAAAACAGCATATTAAGAGTACGGTGCTTCGTTCGTACATGACAGATTTGCGAGCAGAAATTTATGCCCTTAGTATAATCATAGTGAACCCAGGCGTCATGTTAACAGTCTCATTTACAATATTAAAGCATTAAAGAAACAACAAAGCAATTGGACTAAACGAACCGCGGCTCAAGGGAAAAAAGCTAACCTTCGAAAAGTCAACAAGATTAATGATTTGGCGGACTGAGATTGATTCTATTAGCCTCTTGCCCCCTCTCCCAAGTAGTTTCGGGGTGGGAGGGTTAGAACAAAGCATTAGCTAGCATTTTCTGTTCTTGTTCTTGAGGTCTTTTCTTCGAATTTCGATGTAGTATTCTGTTACAGGAAGTCAGTTTTTCATCATCATATGATCAGGAAGAACAAGTAGTAACATAGCATTGCCCGTTTCATTTAGAACATGGGCGCATCATTATTTCAGTTGATGTGAGACTGCAAGCTGAGAAAGACCACGAACGGCAAAAGATACACGAGTGGTCAGTGCTTGATTTACGGCAGGGCATTCGGGGCACAGGTCCAGGGCCCCTGATTTTCAGGGGCCTCCAAATGCTGCTGAAGACCTTCAATTATTTCCAAAATCTGATGTAGTTTTAACATCTGATGGAATTTTACCTTTCATTCTACATTTTACGGCGTTTTTATAAATTGTATATTTTGTCTGAAAGATCCGTATTTAATTTACTTTATAATAGTGAATATTTTCTTTTATCTTTATAACTTTAAAAATATATTGTATTTTTAATTCTTACTTAATCCTGTCCCTATTCTCGTCAGATTATTTGGGAATCGGTGAGCGTAGCTCGTAGGCAGCAGAGCCCCTAATACTTTAAATAATTGTGCCTTCGTATTGCGTAAAATTTATTATTAGTTGTTGCATACTTTATCATTTCAGATATACTAGCATATGAAATGGATATGTCCATCCCAAATAGTATGGACTAGTACAGCAAAATATAATCAGTTATGTATAATATATTATAAAACATCTACTCATTTAAACTTCATAATTATGAAATTATTAATATATATAATCATAATTATTAAAGTAAATTAATGATCATCCAATTTAATTTTTAATGGATTTAATTAGTAAAGTAATTATTAAAGTCAGTAGTGGTTATCTTAGTAAATACCCTTTTCAATATTTTTTTTTACTCAAGCCCCCTTTAAGCATTGGCGCAAGGGGACCCCATAAGCATATGTGCCTGGGGCCCCCAAATTCATAAATCGGTCCCTGTGAGTGGTTGGTTATTCAAATTGACGAAATGAATCCACTTTGGATAACATGGATGTTTCATAAGCTTATATTTCTTATATATACAGGGTTTCCCATACGCTCGTTCACATTTAATAAGATCATGAAACGTTAACAAATTGTCGTTCCGCAGTCACAGCCGCGATTCGCACTATAAGACTTATCAATTGATTTTCGGTGGCTAAAAAAAAAAAGTTTAAATATCTATAACTCCGCTCACATTTCAAAACTTCATTTTAAAAAAATGTTTCAAAGAGTGGACATTTTTGTGACAAAAATTAGTTATTTGCTATTTTGAAGAATTTTATGGAGCAAAGGGCGCTCCAATTAATTTCAGGAAATTTTGACATAGCAGAAAAAATCTGTTTTTTTTTTTTCTTTTTCCCCCCATGAACAACTAGAAATTTTGGAAAAATTTATATTTTACAAACAAAATCTTTTTTAACGTTATAATTTCTCAGAAAAGATGAAATATTAAACATTTGTACACTAAAAAAATGTATATTAATTTTTTATGATTATATTACAAGTAGAAATACAGTGCTCAAACTCTACGGCTTGCGAACATATAGTAATCTATAATGCTAAATTTCCCCATAAATATGTATGCAGTAATCTAGAAAAAAATATTAATTTATGAGAAAAATCGGTATTTTCTGGGGAGATCGGATCTGTTTTCATTAATTTTTGTACGGGCCGGGCCCGGGCTGAATTCTTAGTTTTTGAAACGGGTCGGGCCAAGATAGCTGTCGTTCGGACCGGGGCCTGGAAATTCTGGCCCGTGCGGACCTCTACCCTAGGGTACCATATCTTCTATAAAAATTACCATTTTAACTTTGTGGTTATGCATGTGTGTGAAACACATTTCCCCACGCACCTTTTTTGTTCTTCAACCGCTGTATGATCACATAATCTGCTCTTTTTCTAATCCAACGTCTGCTGGTACATTAACCGGGCGAACTCTCCAAACGCTTTAATCTGTATGGTGACATGGTTGAGTTAGGAAGAGGAAAATCATCACCATGACATCCCTATCAATCTTATGAGGTGCGACAAATGTTGGTATCTCACCGCAACTGTGTAAGTAAGCAAAATAATATCTTCTGAAGATTCACTTCGCCGAGTGTGAAATGGTCAACCATGCAAACAGAAGTGACCATCATCGGCACTGCACTCTATTTCACAAGTCAGTCCACGAGATTTTCTTTTTATAATTACTCAATATTTATAATCTGCAAGGCTTTATATTGACGCAATTTTCCCACTTTTATTTAAGTCGTATATATATATATATATATATATATATATATATATATATATTGTGTGTGTGTGTACCTTTTCTTTTGGGTCGTGTACAGATACAGAGTACTTGGTCATTGACAACTCACCCAAATATCGAGTGCCAAGTACCAGGGTTGGCAAAAACCCGGGGGTTTTTTCTTCAGAAAACCTCCAAATCAATGGGTTTTTGTGGTTTTATCTGTTTTTTTTTTTTTTTTTTTGGGGGGGGGGGGGGTGAAGGTTTTGGTATTTTACCAGCGTTTTTGACATAGTTTTGGTGTTTTTTTTTGTTTTTTTTTTTCAGAGTTTTGGGAATTTTATTTTGTAAATTTGGATGTGTTAGATGATATAAAAAATAAATATTAATCATTTATTAATAAAAAATTTGTTAAAAATTCATAATTCTTTTAAAAATGTTTTATGAGCCAGTTGAAAGGAAATTTTGAAAAGCATAAATATAATTAATATTCTTAAATTTTGTGCCTCTGTTTTTTACTCATTCAAAATTAGATTTAAATAAATCAATTAATATTTAATAAAAGAATTAATATTAATAAATTAATGATTTAGTTTTGTTTTATTAGATATTTCTAATTTAATAGAATTTCTTCAAATGTTTTGAATTATTGCCTGCTTATTAATTAGCAGTATTTTGTTGTTAAATTATCCAGATAATATCTTATTTGATTTGTTAGTTATATGTGATGTTAAATATTAGAATTGTTCAAATAAATTATACTGATATCCACTTTTACTTATTTTTAATTGTTATTTATAAATATTTTTTCTGTTAAAAAATATCTACAATGTACTTCAAAAACGTCTTTAGATTTAAAGAATAATTTCAATTAGAATTATTTATATGCTGATTTTTAAATCAGTGAAAAGAATAAAATATTACAGATAATCAATTTTTAATAATCCGTTAATAAACAATTTAGTGTCTTGTTACCCTTAATCATGTCGTCTTGTATTCCCGGGATAGAGGACAAGAAGAAAGCAGAAGTTTGTGAAAGGAAACTCTTATTCTGTGTAACAGACGGGCGATACTATAATTCACATCCTTCCTCTTGAAAAGATTCCCCCCCCCCCCTCTCTCACTCAAATTTCCTTAAATATAAAATGAATGTTGACTATAAGGTAGCCAGATTTCTTTTCTCAAAAAAAAAAAAAAAAAAAAAAAAAGGAAAGGAAAGAAGATTTTTATTGATACTAAGTAAGTTTTGGTTTTAAACGCTACTGACATCTTCCCCATCCTGCTAAACTATATTGACAAAACAAATACCTTCTTTTGGAAATTTTTCTTAAAAATAGTTTATTAATGAATAGCTATAATTAGCATTTTCCAGGGTTCGTAAATATCGTGATATTTTCGAAAATATCAAAAATATCCGATATTTTGATACATATCCGATATTTTCGATATATATCCGATATTTTCAAAATTGTCAGGTTACTGCTGATTATAAATATTTTAGACCCAATAAAAATTAGAATCTAAAACATATTACATTTAGCATGAAAACATAATAAAACAATATTCTAAATGTCTTTTTTTTTTTCTTTCAATTTATGATCAAATAATTGAAAACACAAACAATTTTCTGTAAAATTTGCTTTTTCACTAAAACACAGAATTCATGATTCAGTTAAAAAAAAAATAAATAAAAATAAACAACAAATTATGAAATACAAAATAAAGTTTATTTTTTATTTTTTTCTATTGAAGAATTGGAACATGAATGTAAGTTTGTCTGCTTTTTCATTCCCTAACGTACTGTAAAATTTAGACTGAAGTAAACCCAAACTAGAAAAGATTCTAATGCATCTATTGAAGGAGAAGCTGTAAACAACTGATAGTTAAATTATCTTTTATGGGCTGTTCAAATTTAATATTATCCGACCAAATTTTTGGTTGAACATTTAAATATTCAGTTTCAAACATAAAGCTTACAAAATTGAGATTTTTTTTACTAATATCCAATTAATCCACCAATTAACCCCTTTATCCAATTTTAGAAGGTGCAGTCTACAAAAGGTAGGGAGGCATTGTTCAAACACAGATAAATTTCTTATGATGGTAACGGGAAAGCTGCAGGTACAGTCCAAAACTAGTTTTTGAGTGTAGGGAATATTTTGTGAGCTATTCTTTTTAGTTATTTATTTACAAGTGGGCTAATTTTTACTAACAGTTGAAGAATTCATTTACACTTCTTTCGACTGAAAATATTTTGAAAATAAATATCAGATATATGAAAATATCAAGAAATACGACATTTAAAAAATAAATATCAAATGTATGAAAATGAAAATATCAAAAACCTTGATATTTTGAAAATAAATATCGGATATATATCATGATATATATATATATATATATATATCAGGATATATATCCATTGATATATATCAACGAACCCTGGTATTTTCCAATTGTATTTCCAACTGCATTATTCTGTTTAGCTAATTTTGCCGTCGTATTTTCCATTATGAATCGGAAATTAACTAAGCAATAGCAATAAATTGAAATATCCTAAAATACAGTAATTGCCAGGAAAATTTTAATAATGGGCATAAAAAAAAAGTTAGTATATTTAGAATCTATGTAAGGTATTTAAAGAAAACAAATACAGAGTTTCCCCCAGGTTTAAAAAAGGGCAGGGTGCTTCTCGTAGGAAAAGGGCACTTTTGGATTCCAAAGGGCATGTTTTGGATTCTTACGGCACTTTATATATATATATATATATATAAAGGCATTCTTTTGATTTTTAAAACTACTTTTAATATTTAATAGCAGGACACTATTTTAAAGACAGCAATGAGTCAATTTTTACTATGAAAGTAAATTTTTTAATAAACAAAGGAGTAAAGGCACTTTTTCCACTTCTTACGGCACTTTATATATATATATAAAGGCATTCTTTTGATTTTTAAAACTACTTTTAATATTTAATAGACAGGACACTATTTTAAAGACAGCAATGAGTCAATTTTTACTATGAAAGTAAATTTTTTAATAAACAAAGGAGTAAAGGCACTTTTTCCAGTTGGGGGCAACAAGGGTGCTAATGTTTTTCATCAGGGGCAAGAGGGGTGCTATTTTGTAAACGTAAGGGCAGGCAGGGTGCAGCACCCTCCTGAAACTGTCTAGGGGGAACTCTGCAAATACATACATTAAGATAAATATATTAAATTTAATATATATATATAATGTAAAGATGCTTTTAGATTACAATAACGTCAAGTTTAGATAACGAGACAATAAAATAAATATCAGTTTAGTTTCTGCCTGTTATCATATCAGTGAAATACTGTACAACTGTGGAAAGAAAATGGTGTCTTCAACATTGAGGTTTTTTAATCAAAAGGTTAACTTTTGAAGGAAACTAACAATATAAACTGAGAAAATACTCAAATATTAAAAAACGGATATGCTGGGGGGTGAGGTGACGACGGAATGAACAGTTTAAACGTATATAATGTATAACAAGCCTGAAAAACGTACAACTTACGAGCAAAACATACAAACTGTCAAACATCAGTGAAAAACTGCGCAACTATGGCACAAAAATGGTATCTTGAACATTGAGGATTTTGAACCAAAAGGTGACACTTTTGAAGTAAATTGTAAATGTAAAGTGAGAAAATACACGAAAAAAATTAAAAGTCAAATATGTGGAGAAAAAAAAAGAAAGAAAGAAACGTCATATGGAATGGAATTGTAATGTATAAGTTACAAAAATGTACAACTTACGAGAAAAATGTACAGACTGGCAACCCTAGTTGACTACTTCCACCAATAAAGCTTTTCTACTTTTCTTTCTTACCTACTCCCACAAATTTAGTCTTTTCTAAACTTGTCTGGTCAGTTTTCCTTTTTTTCTAACTTGGAAAGTTACCATACAAGAACTGATATCTCACCATTTAAATATTCTTTTTCAATGCGTTTTTAATTATACTTATTTTTCCATAAGAATTTGTTAAGCTTTTGTTATGTTGAGAAATTTGGACCCCCATCAGTGTTTCTGAAAACTCTACATCCATGATATAAAATATACATCACGTTTGGTTTAAATTAGGAATTGACCGAAGCAGGAATTTCGCCGAATACCGGTCTACACCGAATATCCGGCATTTGGCAAGCGAATACTTATTTTTTTTTTATAATAAATATTTTCGCATGTATTAGCTTTTTTAATAAACTTTAATTAAAATTAAATTCTTATATTTTAATTTGGATACATTTTTATTCTTAAATCTAATTACACAAAAAATTAAATGACTTCTTTCCCTCACAAATTCATTAACACATCACTTATTTTTTGTTATTTATTACTATTCAATACCCAAAATAAATTATGAAAATATTAAATTTTACAGACTATTTATTAAAGATATAAGGATTGTCAGAAAATCAAAGTTCATTCAAATAAAAAGAAACAAGATGTTATCATTAAGCCGATTTACTGATTGTCTATGTCTAATTATATACACATTGAATAGAAATGTTCTCGAATACAAAAGGTAACAAATCAATTTGTACATTTAACTATTTTCTGGTGCTTTATATTTTGAAAAATTATTTAATTGTGTGGTGATGAAGATAAAAAATTTGAGCTAATTTAATTTAATGGATGTAAAAACTATAGGATAGACATAGGGGTATACTTAGTTGATGTGTATATTAAAGAAAATACACAATAAAAAAACTAATCTAGAAATAATGAAAATTAAATGATAAGGGGAAAATGCCTCATCTTCCTTACATTTTTTTTTTCTCGAGTATTTTGTTTATATAAGTACTTCTTGGAAACATTTTCAGTACTAAGGAGTTTCCAAGAAGTCTAATACGAACCCTGGAAAAGCTATACAGAGATTTAACTATTTAAAAAAAAAAAAAAAAAAAAAAAAAAAGTTTCTGCCAGCATTTTTTCAAAATGGAAAATTGTAGTAGTTCTTTCTTTTCACCCCCACCAGGGAATTTCCTCCATCTCATCCGTTAAACCAGCCGTTTCAAACACACAAACATGAAAAGAAAAATAGAACTAAAGAGCATGCTAACGTAATAAAAAATAATTATTTTTAGGACGAATAAATTTTACTCTTTTTTTTTTTTTGCAAAATCATCAGAGAAAAAGAAAATTTAGTTAATTAAATTTCGGAATCAAGGGATATCCAATTAAGCAGTTATATCTCTTTTACCCCCAACATCTCCCCCTTAGCCGCCGCCGAAAAATCGCTAAAAATTAAACACAGCATTAAAAAAAAAAACCTCAAACACAACCAGACAAACAATACGCGGTAACGCTTATGATGATAATCACTGAACCGTTAAAAGCATCTCTAAAAATAGTCCATTCGCCCAAAGAGCTCGTATTGTAAAAGAATTACACATACTAATGACTCTTTTATCATATCCGAGTGTCTAATTGTCATAGTCAGATATTTTCCCGAAGTCCTCCAATTCCTTTTATGAGTTTGCCTGTTCACCAGCATAAATCACAAAAGCCAGTCAGAAATTAAACAAACAGTACAGTAGCTGGCTCTAGTCCAGCTTTTCTCTATTACAGTTTGTCTGGCGCCCCGGAACAAAACAAAGTCAAGATGACAGTACACGCCCCTGTTAAAGGCGACAATAGGCGGTGGACAAAATAACTAAGTCCTGCAGTTATTTCACGAAATCCATAATACAAATATTTTCGGACCCCCTGAGGCAAAATGCGGTTCTCCTTTGTTTAATACTACAGAAGATAATGGCGTAGAGAATTTTGGGAATGTAAACTTGTCTAATAATTATCTCACAGTCAGCTGATACTGAGTACACATTCGCTTTAGCCACTGATTCAATAAAAGGATTCTTGATTCATAAAACGAAAGAGTGAAATAACGGAAAAGTGAAGACAATAACTAAACATCGGACTCTCTCATTTTATGGATAATGTTAATGTCTAGCAAATTTCTAATGTAAATGCGAAAAATTTGCCTGTTATGACAATGGTAATAACAGAACTATATGTTTTTTCGGTGAGGTAAGAACTAATTTTCATTTTGAAAATATAAGAAATTTAGAAAATATATGGGCTAAAAAATTTAAATAACTAAACATTCTAATCATTTACTGGATACAATGATACAATAAATAACTTTCGCATTTCGAATTTTCTATTAAAAAAAATAGAATTACGCACAAACTTTCTTTAATCAATAGCATTATTATTAGTACAACAATAATATCAATATTATTGATAATATCATAATTAAAAAGATATGACAATAAATAAATATCCGAATCTCAGTTCTTTCATGTTATGGATAATGTTAATATAATCTAGCAAATTTCTAACATGTAAAAGTAAGAAAGCTTGGCTATTCCAAGTCACATAATGATGATGATAATAGAACTGTATAGAAAAAAAGTTTAACGTGAGATTGGAATTGCCTTTTATGTAGAAAAATTTATGAGTAATTTAACATAAAATATAAGGCAAGAAACTTTTAACAAAGTCCAAATAATTTAAAATAAATAATATTCTACAAAAAATATAATTATGCACAATTTTTTTCCAACACCGACAAGTAAAATATTAGAAATAAAATAGAAGACCGAAACCAAATAATGACGATAAACAAATGGAGACGAATTAATTAATATCACATGTGCTGATATCAACACTCTATATTGTCTACTGTAATTCAATACAATGCAGTAAAGTATGAGCTTTATAATGAGATACGCTGAAACAGACTACCTATCGAATGCCACAGATTATTATGCAGATGCCACTCACTTTTGCTTGTCATTGAACGGGTAATACGACGCTACACCGTAGGCATGATTAACGACAAATTTTTCCGTCGTAAATTGTATATCCATGTGACATTTTTAAGTCTCAAAGACGGCAGCAAAACTTACTGCCACTTCGTGGTTAGCCAAGAAGTGATTAATTTCATTACGCTGTTGTAAGTATTAATTAAATCATGAATTAATACAAATTATCCGTACCATTAATAAATGTTTTAGACATAAAGAAAAAAGAATCGTCTGCGCACGCTTCCAATAATAACACTTCGACTTACCGCTTTTAATAAATAAACAGCAGAGACCAGTATAAAATTAAAATGGTTTGTCAATTTATTAACAACCAGTTATTTCTTATCCCGTAGATTTGGTTTTAATTTAGACAGCACTTTATGAAATACCAGAACCGAAGTGACTGATAAAAGTGATATGAGTGAATCGACCGCAGTGTAGCCAAAGGAGCCGATCTTTTTCTAAAGAATGGTTTCTATTATGAAAGAAACATGGTGTGGCGGCTTGTACGGTCTCTGGTGGAACGCTTTGAAATACTCCTAAGCTAACAGATGAAGGGATAAATGGAAAATCGTTTGTATCTGTAAACTATTAACAGATGCTATTTGGATAACATAACACTGTCTTGGAATTGTCACGATTAAAATTCAGAATGGGTTCATTATTTTCTCCAATTGAATTAGACATAAATGCATTTTCTGATGTGTAATAGAATTTTATGGCGAAATATTTGTTGGACAAAATCATATTTAAAGCATGGTTCTTCTCAATCAAGACAACGTATCATGAATACTGATTTTTTTTTTCCCTTTTTGAAACCAGAATTAATAAGTGCAGTTTTTATTAATTTCATTAAAAATGAACTTATGGTCTCTTTAGTTTCTTAATAATACACTTTTTTAAACTACAAGATTTAAAGTATCTATATCTTTGTTGATTCTTTAAATGCATATAAAAAAATTATTGTCAGTAGTTCCTTCATTATACAACATAACGAATAATAAACTCTATGCAAACACTTTACTAATATATTTAAAAATAAAAGAATTTCTGTGTTAAAGCTAAAAATTAGCATTAGAATAAGCCGATATTTTTAACCACAAGGATAAACAATGTTACAAAACAAGTATCTTAAGACAGTTTTCAAGATTTCTTCTTTCAGTTATTTCCTTAATATGTATTTATTCATTTAGCAAAACAGATTCAGAAAAGCAAATTACACAAACTAGAATGGCAACGAGGAAAAACATATATATTTTTTAAATCTACGATTTACTTTCGATAGACATAAAAGATCGTAAACAACAACTCCCAAGAGAATAAACTAGTTTTACCGTTTCGTAGGGAAACTTCACATGGGCAGTAAAAAAGGATATTGTATGAACGTAATATAAGCAATTCAATTACGATTTTAAAAATGCACTGCTCTATCAGTTTTTTTTTTTTTTTTTTTACATCAGATTATTAAAAAAAGCTTGCAAATGCGAAGCAAAATCGAAAATTTAAAGCATTTCATGCGTTTTGTTATAAAAACTCGTAGAACACTATGATTTTGAATAAGGTTTTCTTAATGCTACGAGTTTTTCGTTTTCATTAATTTACTATCAAAATGAAGTTTAGTAGTTGTATAATTTAATAAAATCTGAAAAGTTTTATAATGTATTAAATGTTATTGCAGGTAATTCTGCAGTTACAAAAATATTTTTATAAATAAATTAATTCAATAAAAAAACTAGACATAAAATGTCAATAAAAGAGTAAACTTCATAAAAGAATTTGGCTAGTTATTTTAAAATGCAGATATTAACGTTGTCAAAGTAATTGTATTGACAATTCAAGAAAATAACCAAGTTATTCTATTCAATATGAAGTACTCCAATAGCTTTCTTTAAAACTCCGACTAAAAAAAAATATAAAAAAACGTGCATTTTTGTTTCTTTAATCCTAATGTCATAACATTTTACCACAAATTGCACAACTTCCAGTATTAAAAAGCCGTTATTTTTCGTTCGAAGTAAAATAAAAAATAAAAACACTTTTTTATAATTAGTGGAATTTTTTTTTTTTTTTTTTTTTTTTACATAAAAAGAAACGTTTATTCCAAAGGAAATACGTTAAATAGTTTTAAATTCAAACCATACTTTACTTACATTTTCATAGCTCTTGAAGTCAATTATTCGGATTAAATAAAGTGATATAATCAGATATTTTATTTTGGAATAGGAAAAGAGCGCGAAATTCTTTTCAAAATACTAAATCGTTATTTAATGAAAGGGCGAAATATATTTTTTGAGAAAAATGTTGTATATATAGTATTTTTAATTCTTTTATTTTTAAGGCTGCCCTCAACTGCTCTGACAAGGGCAAAACGTTTTGACACATTTACAAATTCATTTTTTAATGGAAAGATATAAAATTGGAAAGCCTGACCATAGAAGCGATTTGGAATCGAAGTGTGTTTTCCATTTTTTGATAAATAAATTACCTATTGAGTTATAAGCGATGTTGATCACGTGACAAACACGTTTTTCATCCTGAGTGGGTTTCTCCTTTCGCGCGGAAATTCGGTTCAAAACGCCCACTTTGACACTATTTTCTGAAAGATCTATTGCGTTAGCAAAAAAAAAAAAAAAAAAAAAAAGCTACTTAGTTTCTGAACAACAAGAACTGCTAGTTTCATGCATTTCCGAACAAAAATAAATTAAAACTTGTGTCATAAAGTTGCCCTTTTAGATTTGAGAACACCCTTAACAAATTATGTAAAATTAACAATGCAAAATCCATACGTTATTATTTGAGTACTTCATTTTCGATAAGAAAAATGTAAATGTTATCTGTTAAAACAGTTAATTTTAATCTTAACTAAATATGTAAAACTAGCAATACAATACCGATTCATTAAGTAATTTTTTTTTCGGTAAGAAAAACAGTGTACTGTGTCTCTTAAAAGCAAAAAATATCGAATGAATATTCAACACAACGTGTAAAATAAATTGCAACATGTAAAAATATATATATATATTTATATATACATATAACATAGTCATTTAAAGTATGAACAAATTATTAATTCTTATTCTGTATCTTTACAATTAAAAATCGAGAAAAATAACGCATGCGTTTTTCGTGAAAAGTGTAACATGTCTGATGACAATATTCATAACAATGACATACTATTTCAAAATTAATATATATAATATAGCGTATATGCGAATTATACCATTTCAGGTTATATTATTACTATTTTTTGATTTACTCTCAAATTAGTGTTTCTTCTGTCACAGGTTATATTTCCCAAAAGACATTTGATTGAATCAAACATTGTCAGTAACAGTCTTTCAAAATGGAACAAATTATTAACATTTTATATTGCATTACATTTTCTACATTCGGAAAAATAATGCGTGCGTGTGTTCCTAATACCGTTGATAGAAATATGTAAACGAAAAACGCATTTTTCTAAAATGAAGAAGTATTTTTCTAAACTGAAAAAGTATTTTGTATGTACATGAGTATTGAGTATATCATTCTGCAAATATTTCTAAATATATATAGTGTAAAACTACATAGAAAAATAAATAAAAACGAATACACGAAAAATTTATACATAAAATCAAATTACTACCTTCAAATTACAGCGTTTCCAAACTGTGCCAAGTTATCGGAGTGCTGAATTTACAAAATATTACGTTTATAAAAAAACTATGCATTAATCAAATATTAAAACAATGTTAATCAATAATTACCTTTATAAAATGTTCCTCAATGTTTGCTAATGTTTAAAATTTATAACTGCCGTGTTTTTTCGGAAACTAAGCAGACGATCTTTTATTTACTTTTTACGAATTAAGCTATGGTTACAGGGCATGATTTTTTTTTTTTTTTAAATATTCTAAAGAACCAAATTTAAAAAAAGAAGAAAATTAATTTTTTATACTTCAATTTAAAATGATTAATTTAATTTAGACTTATCGTAACTTTTGTCATAAATTGTTGAGCTATCGTCTGTAAAACTCCATAGAAAAATAAATAAATAGAATAGAACAAACAAGAAATTTATATATGAAATCAAGTCTCAAATTACAGTATTTCTTAAGTCAAAGGTTCTATTTCCAAAAGATACCAAATCGGATCAAACAATGACACTATTTAAAATAATGATATTCAGCAAACTCGGTTGAATGATTCAAATGCAAATTAGCCAAGAGCGCTTTTCAAACACGAAAAGAGTAACATGATACTACTAATCTAAACAAAGCAATACGCGGAGCTGACACAGCAGAAATCTTGATGACTCGATTGTATTGGACCGATGAAAAGATAATGCTAATCCTATAACATTAGAATTCGATAATGGCTATTTTTTAAACAGAAATTAGGATGCAACATTTAAAATGAGAGCCTTGATATAAAAAGAGAAAACGCAAAAGCAAGATTAATGAACATTTTGTTAGCTGATCTAGCGAGCTTTAAATAATTTTAGATACAATAGATCCCGTTACATAAAACAGTAAAATAATTACTTTTAAGAAAGTATAGGAAATCTAATTTTTTATTTATGAAACTGGCACAGTCTTTTTTTTTTAATCATTAATATTATTAATGTTATTTTGAATTAAAGTGATAGGTTGCAAGTAATTAAGTAATCCAATAAAGTCTTTGTTATAAATATGAACTACAAAACAGAAAATAATAATAATTTATGTATTAATATTATTTACCAAAATAATAATAGGATATAGAAATTTAAAATAAAATCTTTCTCTGCTTTTAATTAGGCTCTTCATCACTTTAGAAATTTTAGCTTCAATGTTTATATTCTGCTTCATCACACAAAAAGATGATTAATATTATATATACATATACTACTACATTATAATTATATATATATATATAGAAATTTGGATATTGTGTAAATTATGAATATCTAATCAGAAATTAGTAACTAGAAAATAATTTACATAAAAAAATATTTATACAGTTCGTGGACAATTTTTTTAAAACTGTTCATTCCTTAATTTTTCAGTAAATTCTAAATTTTTTTCCTAAATAATCGGTATAATATCAATTGAATTTCATTATTCATCAAGCATATTCCACTAAAAGAAAAAAAAATAATCACTATTTTTAGATTTTTCTAAAGATTACTGACACATTAGTAAGGGCTAATGTCGGAAATTTAATAAAAATGATTTTCCCAATCGTTCATTCTCCTAGTTTTACAATAAATTCAAAATTAATGATCGACGATATCAATTGGATTAAAAAACTGCTCATTAAAAAATGAAGTCTGGTAAAGGAAACATAATATTTACAAATAATATCAAGCCGAAACACAATATTTCACCTTGATTCAAACATAAAATACATTATATGAACTTAAAAAGTTCACTGTTTAACTTAAAAAGTGAGTAAAATAATAAAAGAGATGTTACAAGTTAAAAAATATATACATTTTATTTAAAATTTATTAGTAGTATTTTCAAGCTTTTCCAAGCTCTTCATCAGAGAATATTTTAAGCATAAATAAATTATACAAGTTATTTTTATATAAATAAATAGCAATTAGTTATTAAAATATTCTCTGATGAAGAGCTTGGAAAAGCTTGAAAGTACTACTAATAAATTTTAAATAAAATGTATATATTTTTTAACTTGTAACATCTCTTTTATTATTTTAGTCACCTTTTAAGGCTGTTCTCTAATCGAAAAGGGAAACTTTCTGACATAAGTTTTAATTTATTTTTGTTCGAAAATGCATGAAACTAGCTGGTGTTGTTGTTCAGAAACTAATTGAGCTGTTTTTTCCATTTTTTTTAAAAACACAATAGATCTTTCAGAAAATAGTGTCAAAATGTCTGTTCTGAACCGAATTCCCGCGCGAAGGAAGAAAGAGCACTCAAGTGCATACGAAAAACGTGTTTGTCACGTGATCAAAATGGCTTATAACTTAATAGATAACTGATTGATCAAAAAATGGAAAAAACAGTTCAATTCCAAATCGCTTCCATGGCCAGGCTTTCCAATTTTATACCTTTCCGTTAAAAAATGAATTTGTAAATGTGTCAAAACATTTTGCGCTTGTTGAGCAGAGCAGTTAAGAACAGCTTTAAGCAAAACAGTGAATTTTTTAAAGTTCATATAATATATTTTATATTGACAGTTTTCTTTCTGCTAAGGCTTGCTGGCACAAATCCGTGGGCTATACATTAAAAAAAAAAAAAAAAAAAAAAAAAAAAAACGGTTACTCCTTAATTCTTCAACCATCGCTCATCTTTATAATTATTCAATAAAACCTAAATACTGAACAGAGTATAATCGGTGATATCAATTGGATTTCATATTATTCGTTGAGCCTATAAAGCCTGGCACAAAAAATATCACAATTTTTAGATTTTCCCTTGCATAAAGAGACGCTCCTAATGAGCATCGCAAGTTTATTGTGCATTAAAGAAAGAAAAATCATCAACTTACATTGGGTTTGAGGAATTCCAGTAAATGTCAGCCAGCCTCGCCGCTGACACCGTCAGAGGCATGGACTCCCAGATCGCCAGGAGGCACATTGCAAGTATAATCCATTGCATGATGCCGGATAGGTACAAAAACAACAAACAAAAATATGCCAAAATCAAATTAGTTCATAACAGTAACCGCCTGTAGTACACTGTAGTCCTCATCACTGTCTCAAAAAAGGATTCGGGAACATTTAAATATTCATTTGTTATGAATATAACATACAACCACGCAAGATAACAAAACAACTCTTCTCCGAGCGGCGAACCGGCACGACTTGTCTAAAGACGAGTTTGGTTTTGACTGAGCCCAAGAGGTTATAGGTTTGCCACAGGTCTCTGAACGGGGAAAACGATGGCGGTCTAATTGGCGCGGTGCGAAAAGGCTCGTCGCCAACGATGAGAAGTAAACAGAATGGATGCAACAAGTGGATCAAGTTTCCCTTTTCGCTTTTACTTGAATTTTTGCGCAATTTAACAAAATGGGTTTAACTGATTACAAAGAAAATGATTCTGAATTACAATTTACACTCTTCGAAACAATCAAGTACTAGTTCAATGTATTTTTAGAAAAAATGTCTTTTTACTTGAAGGTAATCTAAAATTGATTTGGTTGATAATTAATTAAAGATAATTTAAAATTGATCAATTTAAATTTGATTCCGAAAGGAAAAGAAAAAAGGCTTTAAAAGTTACATTTTTAATTAAGTTACATTTTTTTAGATTGGTATTGTTTGGCAGATAGTTTTGATAGTTCTTTTTATTATTATTATTATTATTTGATTTTCATACGGTTTAAGAATTAAAACTATTAAAATAATAAAGAAATTTATTCTTCACTTTCACTCTTAAAATTTCTTCAAAGCTCAGTTCGGGTATTACCAAGCAATTATATATTTCTCTAATTTAAAATATTCATTGAATAATAAGAAATAAATAAATTTTATTCCACTACTGTCAAAATGTTACATTTAAAAGCCGTTTCTTTTATTGATTATAATTGTCTATGATGCACTTTTATTATTATTAAAACAAGTTATAAAATTACATTAAAACGATTACCGTATTTTATGGAAAAAACGCCGCGGCGTTTACGAGTTTAAAAGTTAATTTTTTTCCAAGTGCGGCGTTTACGATTTTTTTTTTTTTTAAATACCTACTGAGTTTCCTTAATTTAAAAATTCATAAAAATATTTAAAATCGGATTTAAATATTTTAAATAAAACTTCAGACACCTTAAGATATTAAAAACGAGGCATCCTACACTGCTCAGAAAACTTTGATTAAAGTTAGGTCAATGTGACGCTGTCGACAAAAGTAGCGTTCCGATGGATGCGGCGTTTACAACGGGTGCGGCGATTACGATATTTTTAAGCTTTTTCAGGCCAATTTGAGGAGTGCGGCGTTTACGACGGGTGCGGCGTTTCTTCCATAAAATACGATACTATTTTTCATGAGTAAAAAATACCATAAAAACATAGCATTCATTTCTTGAAACTAAATTGCGTTTAGTAATATTTTTAAAAATTATACGTAAATTGATGCTGATGTTACAGTCATTATCACTCATTAATGTTGCTCTTCTTCTATGATCTAATGACCTACTTTTTTTTTCCCCCTCTCTCTTTTATACTTTATTTTTTATTTATTTATTTATTTATTTTTTACATTTATTTGTTGGCTAATAACGTGATATAAATTCGAATGTGGATGATAACTGCAAAATGGAAAATATACAAAAATTCAAATTTTGACATTACATCTTGAAAAACCCATACTGAAAAACTCCTTTTATTTTATTTTATTATTTACTAGTAATAAAATAAAATACGCTTTATAAATTAAAAACATTATTTAATGTAGAATAGAAAAGTATTTATGGTTTTAAATTAAACATAATTAATTGCATTTCGTTGACAAATGACACATGGAAATATGCACACATAATTACTCAAAATATCGTTAATTTAACAGAAAAAATTCTGATTTACCAACATAACATGCTTCAGACTTTTTGTGTGTGAAACAGTTACACAAATTTAAATTAATCTTTAAAATACATATATAATCAATAATCTGTGAAAAAAATTATGTAAAAGCATTAAATACTCTAAGAGGTACCTTGCACACAATTTAAAAGAAGGACATTTTGAATTAAATCACTTTAAAGTATTTTTCAGATCATTGATTACAGACATACGGTACCTGTTATACACTGGTTATCAAAAATTAAGGAAAAGTCACAAAATGCTAATTTTCAAATACGCGAACACTCAAAAGGAAATAATACAATTCGAGTAATTACTATCTCTACAACACAGCTAGTCCATATAACATCTCATTCATGTCACACATGGTCACAAGTGTCACAGTCACTACGGTGAAGCAAAAAAATAGGAAATTCCATACATCTCATTATGAGTCTCAAATGATCACTATATGTGACTCCACTGAGACGACACTGTGACTGCTGCTTTGTGGCGAGTCACCATGTGACTTTACAATGTAGTTACATTGTGACTATCATGTGACTGTCATTTGTAGACTCAATTTCAAAGTCATCGTGAACGCTGCATTGTGATAAGTTAGCAAATAATGTCACATTAAAGTCCCATGATGACTTTCAGGTGACAGAGAGACTACTGTGAAGTCACCATTGTGCTCTTTTGGGAAAAGTCACCATGTGACTATAATGTGATATTATTTGGTGGCTTATCATAATAAAACGTTCATGATGACTATGAAATTGAGTCTCCAAATGACAGTCACATGAGGGTTACAATTTAACTACATTGTAAAGTCACCTGGTGACTCGTCACAAAGCAGCAGTCACGTTGACTTCTCAGTGGAGTCACATATAGTGATCATTTGAGACTCATAATAAGATGTATGGGATTTCCTATTTTTTTGCTTCACCGTAGTGACTGTGACACTTGTGACCATGTGTGACATGAATGAGATGTTATATGGGCTAGCTGTGTGGTAGAGATAGTAATTACTCGAATTATATTACTTCCTTTGGAGTGTTCGCGTATTTAAAAATTAGCATTTTGTGACTTTTCCTTAATTTTTAATAACCAGTGTATTTTCAGTCATAATAATCGTAATTATAGGAATTTTTTTGCGATTTTCTTCATATTAAAAAAGATTGTCCTTGATATAATATATAATAATAATTATTATTATTGCTATTATTATTATTTTATTATTATTGTTGTTATTATTATTATTGTTATTATTATGATTATTATTGTTGTTGTTATTATTATTTATATTTATTATTATATTGTTATTATTATTTATAATTATTTATTATTATTTTTAAAAATTATTATTATTTATTTATTTTTAAATCTAATATTTTGTAGATTTAACAGTCATGAGACCGATTAAATTAAAATTTAAATTGCAAGTATGGATGTTAGGTGAAATTATACTTCGTGATAATAATAAATTTTCCTAATTGTAAATGCTGCTAAATTAAATGCAAGTAACAATAAAAAAAGGCACTTAAAACGTGGTCTTACTGTATCTAAAAGAAAATAAAAGCTCGATCTCAAAATAATGCCACAAAATATTTTCATTGTTTATGACCGCAGGCGATAAAACAGAACCATTTAGCAAAGGCGATATTTTGCCAATAATGGAAAACCTACTCCCTTAAGGTGAGATGCGGAGTGTGAGAGAGGAGCGCCCTAGGGGGACTCCAACTCTTGGCCAATAAGAAGACGACGCTCTCACTCTTGTGTTGACGGCAACGAGTACAAGACTCGGGCTCGGGAGTCAAGAGAGATAACATCAAAAAAGAAAAAATATATTTGTTACTTTTTTTTTTCTTTTACCAGGTATTATTTGTAGAAGGTGTGACAAGGAGAATTCGATTATATGTGCTAGTTTGATTTGTAACATTCCAAGCAAAATGAACATTTATTTTACTGATAGAATTTTTTATGGCGTGGGTTGAACAACCGAACTGTCGAATATATTATTATTGCAAACGATATTTCGTTAATTTATATAGTGGAAACTACTTGTTATCGTGCGCAGGATTTACGTTAGGAAAGAGGACTATATATATAAAATAGTTAGCACCTATTTGGTTATATTCTCTTAGTATCTTTTTTCAAAAATTTTCAGGCCTGTACGTGCGATAGATTTCCGTAGCGATCGCCAACAAAGAAACAGACACACACACAGACAAATATCTTTTTTTTATTAATAGTATAGATAATGAACTTTTATTCATTCACATAAAGCTTTTTTTTAATCTTCAAAAGATGTTACGATATTAAAGCAATTAACCTCCAAATATTTCTGAAATAAATTAAGCACCAAATAGTGAAAAGTTTATATGACCAGCCATATACAGTCGTCCCCGTTTAAACGAATATTGACGGTTCCAGAAATAATATTCGATTAAGCGGAGATTTTGATTAAACGGGGAATCATAACTGTAATATTTAATGCGTAATAAAAAGGCAAACTAACCATCTACGGTATATTCAATTAACAGCATAATAAATTGTTAACAGAATAACATAAAATAAATACAAATGCTAATATAAAGTAAATACGTATTAATTTAACGTCAGTATATACATTTATATGGTTTACATCACACTTAATACAACTCGTTTGAATTTGGTCAAAACTCTGCTACTTCTAATTTACGTTACTTATACTGCCTTTAAAAAATCGTTTAAAGTAGTTTGTTTAAGCGGAATTTTAAAGGAGTCAATATCGAGTTATTTTTCGAATGACTGCAAAATATCACAACTACCATCTCGAGTCTTGAAGTGACGGCGCATTGCCATTAAAGCTTGGTTAACGGCAATCATTTGACCTGTCCATTATACACCTGCCGGCCGAAATCATTGCAGGAATAACTGAAAATTTGTTTTCAGCGTAAAGGAACCGAAAATGACAAAAGGTGGAAGGAAATTCTAGCTGAAAGATGTGCTTTCCGCGTCTATTTTCAAACATCGGTCGCACAATTGTTATTCGATTAAGCGGGGACGTTCGTAAAAGGTATTTGGTTTAAGCGGGGAAAAGTAACATAGAACCAATAGGAATAAATTCGGTTCCGGAGGATTGTATTAGAATAAGCGGGTTTTCGATTATCCGTGACCCGATTAAGTGGATAGGACTGTAAGTCAAAAAAAAAAAAAAAAAAAAAAAAAAAAGAGTGAGAGAGAGAGAAAAGAAAAGAAACAAACAAAAAGAACGAAAAATCATGTATCAAACTTAGATTGCGAAACAGTTTCCATTACTTACAGAATATTATTAAGAATACAGTCCTCCCCACTTAATCGGGTCACGGATAATCGAATACCCCGCTTATTCGAATAGATTCCTCCGGAACCGAATTTATTCCTATTGGTTCTATGTTATTTTCCCCTGCTTAAACCAAGTACCTTTTACGAACGTCCCCGCTTAATCGAATAACAACTGTGTGACCGATGTTTGAAAATAAGCGCGGTAAGCACGTTTCAGCTGCAACTTCCTTCCACCTTTTGTCATTTTCCTTTCTTTTAGGCTTAAAACAGATTTTCAGTTCTTCCTGCAATGATTTCTGCCAGCAGGTGTATAATGGACAGGTCAAATGATTTCCCAACTTGATCTCCCCACCATCATTTCTTGCTGTTAACAAGGCTTTAATGGCAATGCGCCGTCACTCGAGTTGGTAATTGTAATATTTGGCACTCATTCGAAAAACAACTCGATATTTATTCCTTTAAAATTACACTTAAACAAACCACTTTCAACGATTTTTTTAAGGCAGTATAAGTAACGTAAGTAGTAGCAATGTTTTGATCAAACTCAAACGAGCTGCATTAAGTGTGATGTAAACCATATAAATGTATGCACTGACATTAAATTAATGCGTATTTACTTTATATTAACACTTGTATTTATTTTAGTTTATGTTACTCTCTTAACGATTTATTATGCTGTTAATTAAATATGCCGTAGATGGTTATTTTGCCTTTTTATTACACATTAAATATTGCAGTTATGATTCCCCGTTTAATCAAATATCCCGCTTAATTGAATATTATTTCTGGAACCGCCAATATTCGTTTAAACGGGGACGACTGTATTATAAAGAATTTTTTCATACAATGAAGAGCGATATCAAAATAAGCAACTTAAATTAAATGCTTCGCAAACGATTTTTTTCCCATAGACCATGTAACGCGATTATTTTGTGTGTTTCTGTAAACGAACTACAAACGCTACACACTTCGCTATTTCCAATAGTGATCATTCTATAGTAAACCTCAATAACATATATAAATTACATGTAAATCCGAATGCATTTACACGATTTAGAGCACGGCCAGACAACACATAGGCAGAAAAACCGAATTCATAAACACTTTTCAGCTGTGTTTGAAAGAGCTCTCTCGTCAGGCGAAGACAATCGCGAGCTAATGCTAAACCTACGGGAAGGTTTTTTACCAATTCGTTTGCATTTAAATATTTTATTTATTTATTTATTTTTCTGATCACACTTTCATTTTCGGACCCACTTCCCTCCCCCCCCCAACCCCCGAGGGAGTTTTAATTTTGCGGACATCCCTCATGTGATATATCGGTGGAAAGCCCTGGGCAGTGAAATTGAAGATTTTTCCAGTGCGTGCGCAGCACACCTGCTATACGATGCCGTAGGCAATGAGGACCCGGCTCGAGGTACGTTCGATTCGAGATTTCGTATGAATTCAAGGACCCCGATAAAAAATTTTCCTTTTACACGACTTTGCAGTGCGTGTGCAGCACGCCTGCTATACGGTGCCACAGGCAACGGGAACCCGGTTCGAGGTTCGTTCTGTTCTAGATTTAATATGTATTCAAGGACCCCGATGTAATTATTCGTCAGTGTGTGCACAGCACGCCTGCTATACGGTGTCGTAGGCAGCGCGGACCCGTTTCGAGGTTCGTTCTGTTTAAAATTTAATATGTATTCAAGGACCCCGATAAAAGGAAGGACCCGCTAGTTACGATAATAAGTGTGGTATAGTACAGGGTGATGCAAAATAAATGGGGCAAAATACATTAGCAATACCATTCATTTTGCAACACCCTGTATATGAAAATTACTTGGCGACCTACTGGCACGTGGAGAATGTGTGACTCCATATCACTGGGTGTTTTGTCGGTTATCCCTCTGTGCACCTGCTCTATTTAACCGCATTTAAATCTTTTCTGTGAATAGTATTCCTAAATTGATGAATGCACATTCTTAAATAATTGCTTCAACAATCCATTAGTTTATTTTATTACAGTCATCTATGAAAAGGATACGTCGATGTATACGGAAGAATACTTTTGGAATAGAGTTTTGTGCTTGTAAAAATTAAAGCAATACAATTAGAAATAATATGTAGATTTATCCAAACTAAGCTAATAAATGCTAAAAGTGACAAAAAATACACTTAAAAGGCATATAAATACCTTAATTCAGATCGAGATATGTTTCATCGCACAAACGGCGACATTCTCAAAATCTTTGTTGATGCAAATATTTTCGCAAATTTTTTTTAAAAACGATAAATTAGTAAATAAAATCGCGAGACCACATGTATTATGAAAAACCACCCGATGACATCATTATCAATGTCTGAAAATTCTTTTATGGTTAGATTTTTTTTTCTTTCTTTTTATACGCTTACAGTGATATACACATATGATTATACATTTATTAGTCGCATACTTTACTGATTCAAAAAGTCAATAAAATATCAATTCATGAAATAAATTTACATCAAATAACATCTAAAAGAGTTAGTTACTACTTAAAAGGATTTAATATTAGCTTATTATTACATAATGTATTCAAAAGTAACATAGTCTTCTTGCACTTGCTCCCTGCTTGGGGAGGTTAAAAGCAGAACTTAAAACAGTGAACAACATTCTTTGCCCTTCTTTCCTGCTAAAAGCAAGTATCATTTACTACATATTAGGTACCTCATTTCTCTAACAGCAGCGAATTATATGCACATATGGCGGAAGAACAGGAATGCCAAACATTGGGGTATTCCAAATTTTGGAATGAAATGATTTTATAAACGTTTAATGGCTTTAATAATAGTTTTGTATTTTCATAAAAAACATATAAAAAATAATAAAACAACAGGAAACAGACTTTTTGGATTTAAAGAAAAGTTATTGAAAAAAGAAAAGTTTGGTTGGATCAAAAATGATAACGATATCAAAACGCAAACACCCCTGCCCCCAGAGATATCTTGCGATATCAATTGCCAGACCCCACCCTCCCCCCTAAAATGATAACTTTACATATGTATTATATTACCCTTGGTACGAAGGGGCATTATATACCCCTTGGTATGCTATGTTCCATTCTATAAACACAGGAAATTTGTTTCTGTGGCATATAGAACGCGAGCTGCAGAGGTCTCAAAACTCCACTTTGTCCAGTCGTCAAATTATAAACAGAGTACTATTTTTCTTGAAAAATGGTTTGGCTACAATTGGCGGAAATTCATTGATTTTGTTGTTGGTTGTTCATTGAGTCGTTTCTTTTGCTTTTCGAGAAACTCGGTTGAATTTCTATAATTTTGAGATAATTAGTTCTTAAAAAAACGGGGAGATATGCAAATAAGTTAAAAACTTTTTTTTCTTTCTTATTTCTTTCATGAAATTTAATAGAATTAATAATTTTATTCTTTTCTAAATGTGGAATAAAATTCGATTTCTTTACCCGACCCCACCCCCCTTTCCACCAGAAACAAACAAAAATACTCGAAATATTTTATGCAATACATTGCATTGCTACCCAGCTGGTAAGTATAATTCTGTGATAATTAATTTATGAAAGAATGAGGAATGGGGGGGGGGGGGGGGATATACAAGTCACTATAACTTCTTTTTTTTTTTTTTTTTTTTTTTTTCGATTTCCTATTTTCTTTAAGACGTTACACAGACGTTTAACGTAATATAGACAATATATAAATACTTTCTAAGTGCCGATTAAAATGGATCCCCTCCCTCACCCCCCCCCCCCCCCCACCCTTCAAGAGGAAAGAAACATCGCACGGAAAGAAAATTCTACACATCGGGTTGCCATCTCCATCTATTAAATACTATTTTGTAACAATTATTGTTATTTTTTAAAGAACGAGAGATATGCAAGTTATTATATAGAAGCTTAATTTTATTTTGCAGTTGATTTTAGCACTGCGACGGTTTGTCCTATGTCCTATGTTATGTATACTGTAAAAAAATTCAGGAACGCCGAAGCCTGTAGAATGCAATCTTCCTTTCTGATGCATTCTTCCTGGCTAGCGTGTAACTTAAAGATAAAGGAATCCAGAATGGTCACTGAAGATGGAATCTTTCCCACACTCGTATAGTTTTCTCTCTAATGACTGTTTCGCTGAAAAGAACCGTTGAACAGGAAATCGATGATCCTTTTGCAGGGAACACAGAAAAAGTTTAGCAGATGTGTAAAAGATCGTGGTTTGCTGGAAAACAGGCGGATTGCATGAAAACAATTTTTTTTTTCAAAACTTGTTTACTCTGAATAAACATAAGGCGTTAAATTGATATTTATGGATATGAACACTGTACTTATATTTTCACTTAGAATAATTTAATTCTACGCTGTGCAGTGATGTATATTGCTCTGCTCAATAAGCGCAACGTTTTGACGCATTTACAAATTCATTTTTCAACGGAAATATATAAAACTGGAAGTTCTGACTATGGAAGCGATTTTGAATCGAATTGTGTTTTCCGTTTTTTGATAAATAAATTACCTATTGAGTTATAAGCGATTTTGATCACGTGACAAAGACGTTTTCATCCTTCCTTGAGTAAATATTCTTTTTCCGTGCGGAAATTCGGTTCAAAACGCCCAATTTGACACTATTTTCTGAAAGATCTACTGCGTTTGCAAAAAAAAAAAAAAAAAAAAAAAAAAAGCTGTTTGATTACATAGTTTCTCAACAACAACACCGGGTAGTTACTTTCATGCATTTCCGAACAAAAATAAATTAAACTTATGTCATAAAGTTGCCCAGCCTCGTTATCAAATCCAAAGTGGCAACTTTGTGACACAAGTTTTAATTCATTTTTGTTCGGAAACGCATGAAATTGGCAGGTGTTATTCAGAAACTATGTGAGACTCCTTACTGCTTCACGAGGATCCTGGGACTTTTGCCCCACATCCCCGTCACATAATGAACTGGAAGCACTAATGGGGAATGCGATCCATGGCAGCAACGGGAGGGAAAAAAAAAACCGAAAGTATGTAATCGGAAGGCGTTTTCCATTTTTTGGTAAACGTAAAAGGTCTTTCAGTAAATACTGTCAAAGTGGGCATTTTGAACCGAATTTCTGGACGAAAAAAGAAAAACCAGACAGAGAAAGGAGAAAAACGGGATGTCACGTGACTCAAAATTGCTTATAACTCCGTAAGTAATTTATTTATCAAAAAGCAGAAAACTCAATTCGATTCCAAATCTCTTTAATTGTCTGCCAATTCTGTGCCTTTATGTTTTAAAGGGAGTTGGTAAACCAACCGCCTTAATAAGTGAATTCAGTTCCCTGCAACCACTATATTTATTTAAAAACACCCACCTTATGTAATCACAAAAGTCTGTCTGCTGTTAAATAAGGATGGGGGGGGGGGGGGAATACTTTTTTAAGTTTCTGCTAGGGCTATTTCTGTTCCGAAAATTCCGAAAATTTAAGGCATTCATTTCCGAAAATTTAAAAAAATTGGTCATTAATCCGAAAATTCGGGCATAAAAAGTATCGCGAATTTCGACAAATGGTCGCCGAAAAAAATAAATTTTTTCAATCGTTTGCAGAAAAATCGCCAATTTCGTTAAAGGATCGCGGAAAAAAACGCAAATTTCGTCCAAGAATTGCGAAAATACCACAATTTCGTGAAAAGATCGAGGAAATACCACACATGTCGTCAAAAAATGACGAAAAACCGCAAATTTTGTCAAAAGATCGTGAAAAAAACTGCAAATTTTGTCAAAAGATAGCGAAAAAACGCAAATTTCGTTAAGGGATCGCTAAAAAACGCAAATTTCGTTAAAAGATCGCGAAAAAACGCGAATATCGTCAAAGGGCCGCGCAAAAAATGCATAGTTAGTGCCTGGAGTAGATTCCCCCCCCCCCCCCCAAATTCCTCCTCTCTGCTGTAACTTTTCAGAAAATTTGCTGTGAATTTCAAAAAATTTTTTTTTGACTCAGAATAACCCCTACTACCCTAATGTGAATAATAATAATGATAATAATAATAAAAAAAAAAACATACTTGCGAAGGGAAAATTAGTGCAGCGTACGGTTAAGGAAATTTAAGTAATCAAATCGATAGAATGATGGAATCTAATATGATAGTATTAAATTAATTCTTCAATGGACTAGTTTTATTAGGGTTATTTAATGTTGAGATATTTGGGAAAGTAATTTTACGATAATTTAGTATGTTGCCTTTACTTTCGCATGTATCAAATGAGCTTTTTTTGCCCGACAATAAATGAATTTTGTATCCATGTATGCATACATATTTCACTACCTAATACTAGAGAGTGGTTACAGACTGGTGGGATCACTAAACGGATGCGAATTTAGAGTAATTACATCAATTAGAAGCTGTTTATGCTCAATTAAATAAAATAAATGGTGCATTTTACGATTAAGACGCAGCCAACGAAAAAGACAGGCCGCAGTACTTTTACCCGTCTTGGCTGTCACCACACCAAGTTAGGCTCACCAATTTTCAAACTGCCATGTGATCAAGGCAGGCTTAAAAGCAGCCGAGATCAGTGGAGTGAAGCGCCTTGTCTCTTTCTTTGAGTAAGGTATAGTGATATACTAACTTTGAAAAAACAAAAAAATATATAACTTAATCGAGAAGCTATGAAGATATTAAAATGTGCCACAAGTTTCGAAGAGTAATGATTTTATATTTCTCTGTTCATCAAAAAAATCATAAAGTCAGAAGACAAGTCTGTCTTCGCAAATCAACCGCATCACATTGATAATGCCACATCAATGATGAATGATGCGCAGTACGATTAATTTCTACTTTTCTGCTAGAAGATAACCCCGTTCTAAATCGGTAGCTGCATCCAGCTCTGTTTTATCCGTCATGTACTAACCATGAAATTGATTCCATACATTTCGAAAACAACAAATTTTTCATTTTTTGTACTTAGTAATTGTGCTTTGGACGAAAGACTGCAGTAAAATTTGTTAATAATAATAATAATGATAATAATAATGATAATAATATAAATATAAATAAATATAAATAAAATGAATAATATATAAATGATAAATATAATAGAATGTAATATAATATAATAATATAATATTATAATATAATAAATAATAATAATATAATAAATTAAATAATAAATATAAATAAAAAATAAAATGAAAATGAAAATAATCTAAAATAATATAATACAATATAATATAATATAATAATAATGAGCGAAAAAATAATAATTATTATTATTATTTCCTTCATTAAATCCAGACTCTACCTCTCGTTAAAATTAGGCTCGTTAAAAGTGGGTTCTACTAATATACGGAATTCATATGTGTTGTATATTCTCGGTTTCATTTTCTTTTCTTTCTGAACTCTCGCTGATTTTAAAGAACAAAAGACGTGTAGTATAAAGTTACAAAATTTGCATTTATATTGTTATGACCTTAAAAATACTAGTTTATGAAGAATTTGTTTACAAAAGTGTTTCCTATTCGTCTCAAATATCATTTAAACGTAAAATACTATTACATATGAAAACCGATACACGAGTGAAAAACAATGCCGTAAACAAATACTCTATATTTGATGTTTTGACGGGAACAGGGGAAAAAATGCTACCCCCGTTAATATGCAAAAAAAGAAAAAAAATGAGCATGAAAGGAAAACGGTGTACATTATATTTAAACGATTTTTGTTTCCAAATAACAACGTTTCTAATAACTGGGTGGGGGGTGGGGGGGAAGAGATGGTGATTTACTTCCTTAAGTATTCAGGCATGAAATGTAGTAGGAAAAGCGGTCTACCTTACATAATGAAAAGCTATATATTGCTCGGGCATAGATCATTAATGATCAATTTTAGAACAATAATAAAAACAACAGTGATTCTGGTAGCTAATATTTGAGAAAAACTAAACGCATGATCACACATTGTTATTAAATCTGAAAGTGCACCAAACAGTTGCTTCGTGCAGTTATATTTTGAAAATACGTTGCTTTTATTTGTGTTCGTTTCTGATGTTTTACATGTAAAACATCAGAAACGATGTAAGTGCACTTACATTTATGTGAGAAAAAAATAATTATTTTTTTTATTTATTAAAGAAAACATACAAATGTTAAATCTCCAAAGTATGTGCATGGTGTCTGTGTCTCTTCTTAGCCCTGAAAAATAGCTAATTTCTAAACCCTTAGTTTTAGAGATATACTTCCAATTTAAACTCGTGTGTTGTGGTCAACACAAAACTTTTTTCTATTTAAATAAAATCGTCTGCAAGAAGAATTAAAGGACAATTTATTCATTTTTGAGGTATTGCAATCGCGGAAATCGTGAAAAATAGAGCGTAACAGCGATACGTGTTCCTGTTGGGCGGTCTACATGCAAACGCAATAAGGATATATTTATGTGAAGATCTAACAGAATATGAAGTTTGGTGAAATTCTGTGCATTAGTTCTTGAGATATAGCTATCGCGGAAATCATGAAAAAATGCCACATTGGTAGCGTCACCTGTTGAGCGATTTACACCAAAATCTAATCAGCACCAACGTAGGTCAAGGTCTGACTGAATCTGAAGTTTGATTAAATTCTGTCTATTAGTTCTTGAGATAGTACGCCCACAAAATATATGTCCCACACAGAGAGACAGGCTTACGAATAGACATTTTCTAAAAACAGGCAAATCGTGTTCAGGACTTTCTAAAATGTATAAATTCGTCGAAAACTGGAAGTCTAAATTTTTCGCGAATCTAATACTTTCTTCTTGTAAGTAAGAAAGTAAAAATATTTCAAAAGTTGCATTCTCTTTAATATATAAAAAGCCGTTTACGTCAAAACAGTGTATTTGTTAAAACGATACGAAATTAAAATATTTATATGGGGCTAAGTTCTACATGTTATATTTAGAAAAAAAAATAATTAAAAATAATAAAAATACCCGCGCGTTAACAAGTAAAACAGTACAAATTCCATTTTTCTAAGTCCAAAACTTACCAATTTATAATGTACAGCCGTGGAAAAAAAAAGTAAACACCCCTACTAACTCCTGTACAAATTATCGTAGAAGAAAGTTAATGGTACCGAACGATTGGAAATAAAGTCTACTTTTAAATGATGTATAGAAAATTTGCTTAGGGGCCATCTACATATTAAAACGAATCCAAACTTCATTTTTTTCAATGACAATACCCAATTTTAACGAGATATTTCAAATCTTCGGTTCAAACTATGCCTAGACACCGAATTTCAAGTCATTTGAATGATAAGTTTTTGAATTATAGACATTCCAAATTTAGTGCTTGTAATGTTAAATTACATTTCCATATTTTTATTTATATCTCCAGAAATTATGCTCCTAATGTGCTAATTTTTTGTGTAGCAATAATACTAATATACCCAAACATAAATACGCTGAATTTGGAATTTTTATAACTTTATGATATGAATTATGATTTATGAAATTAATACTCGAAAAAATTATCAATTGCAACCTACAATTTTTTTTTTTTTTTTTGATGGAATTAGATTTATTAAGTCCTGCTTTATGGAAATCCAAAATTTCACATTTTTCTTCCAAGTAGTTTTCAAATTATGCTTAAAAAACGGCAAAATGATGGTTTAAGGGGCAGTCTATAGTGGGAGTGACTAGATATTTTGAAATTTCTTCTGCTGTCGTGTAATCTAGCAGGCTTCATTGACTTCTTAAGGTGCCTTGATCAAGATGACGGCTCTCTCGGTTAACAATCGACTTCCGAACTTCAATTTGGATACAGCCCTTAAAATACGCTCGTTTTAAAATAATTAATTTGTCAGAAACTTATGGTTAGGAATTGCATAAAAATTTGTTTTCAGGCTAATTGAAGGGTGTAGAGTTCATTTATGCTGTCAGAATCGTGTACTGCTATTGAAAAAAAACAAAGTTACGGTTCGTTTTAATATGTAGATGGCCCCCTAAATAAATTTTATCTATATCATTTAAAAGTAGACTTTATTTCCAATCGTTCGGTACCAGTAACTTTCTTCTGCGATAATTTGTTGAGGAGTTAGTAGGGGGTGTTTACTTTTTTTTCCCCACGACTGTACTTTGAATTAATATGAATGCAGGTTTTTATTTTCTCTGATACTAAAAACATTTTTCGATTGATTCCGAGACCGATAGATTTATAATATTTCTTGTACTGCGTAAATACAGCAATAATCAAACTGTAATGGCTTTTTTATACATGTGTTAAAATATGAATTAAAATTTTTGAGGTCATAATCATAACCGTCTGTTTATCCCTTTTTATAAAAAAAAATTGAATACATTTCCTCTTAAAAAATATATATATATATACTATATACTATAGGTGTGGTTGAAAGATTTTCGCTCGAGGCCTTATGTAAAATTTTAAGATGAAACCGACTTCGATATGTAGAGCATTCAGACTTGACCATAGAACAACAAAAGTATAAAGCACTGTTTTACCAGAGCATAAAAGAGACTGTCTTTGTGTGACATTCTGTGGTAACATCTATCTTCAACGCCTACCATAAACTTTTACTGACTTTTATGTAAAGTGCATAGATTACAATCTTCGACATACAATACTTTGGGACGGACAAGCACATCGCCACCTTGGAGTGTAGGTGCAGATAAAAAAAGAGGAGGCTCTTTCCTGGAGTCATAGCATTCTTTAGGTGTCTTCTGGAACTGGGCTAATTGATTGATTGATGCTGAATTGCCTACAGTATCTGATTTCTGGTCCTCTTTAAATTGTTAATAGGCACGATCCCTTCTGGATATCAAGTTGTAAAGATAAAAAATGGAGGCACCTGCAGACCTAATGGGACAGTCTTTTGTGCACTCAGCAAAGGCAGTAAATGTCTCATTAAAAAAAGCTTTTTTCCAAGTACTTGGGGTCTCCTGCTTGGCTATATTGATGATGTTGACTATCAATGTGTTCTGGGAAAATTTTTAGCACAAACAGATTGGGAAGTGATTAAACACAACTTCCGCGGATGAATTTAATTTTTATAACGCCAATAAGTGCACAGGAAATCAGATAAATGTTCACTATAGAATTTCACTTTTTAAACAAGAAAACAAATCGTCTACACATGCTTCGAAAATATTTTCTTAGAAATTTAAAGATTTAGATGAGAACTGGCGAAATCACAAATAAAAGTTTTAATTTCTACATTCATATTCATGAAGCAATTATTTAACACTAGCGCTCCTGCCCGGCGTTGCTCAGGCCAGTATAGAAAGGTATTAAAAACACCTTCAATCATGTATTTATTGCAACTCTAGTGGGACTCTAATATGAATAAAAATACAGGATGCCACAAAAAAACAATACTAAGAAATAATTCCTCAAAGTCGCTTTTATTTTTTGTTTAAAATTATACTTGTAACAAAATGTCCTTCGCGAAACGAAGATGCACATATTAAAATTTATAAACTTGGGGGGGGGGGGGGGGGAGACTTTTAAGGGTGTTCTAAAAAAAATCCAAAAGGGCAACTTTCTGACAAAAGTTTTAATTATTTTTGTTCGAAAATGCATGAAACTAATAGCTGGTGTTGTTGCTCAGAAACTATGTAATTGAGCTGTTTTTCCCATTTTTTTTTTTTGCAAACGCAATGCATCTTTCAGAAAATGATGTCAAAGTGGGCGTTTTGAACCGAATTTCCGCGCGAAGAAAGAAAGAGACTCAACAGCGGGCGAAAAACGGGTTTGTCACGTGATCAAAATTCCTTATAACTCAATAGGTAATTGATTAATCAAAAAATGATAAAAAAAAAAAAAAAGTTCAATTCCAAATCGCTTCCATGGCCAGGCTTTCCAATTTTATACCTTTCCGTTAAAAAATGAATTTATAAATGTGTCAAAACGTTTTGCGCTTGTTGAGCAGAGCAGTTAAGAACAGCCGTAATAGACAAGGGAACAAACTTGTGAGTTTATTGTTCTTTATCCTATACTTATTTTTATATTATTTTTTTAAATATATCAAGATTTTTTTAGGTATCCTGTATAATCAGCGTTCTCCTGCCGGATTTGCGATCCGTTACATAAAAGAGATTATGAGCGTTAGGTTAAGGGCAATTAAAAATAGTGCGACCCTTCTCTAGTGGATATGGTTACTATAGTTTTTTAATTCTATAGTTAAGAATGTAACGTCTTTTCTGGCGCCCCTAAAAATTTGACTCCAAGTACAGTCGACCCCGTCACACACGCGCGCTATGCCACTACCAAAGAACGTGTACTAAGATTGTACGTATCTGATTATACGTTCTTTGCCACAACTTTTCCGCAATCCCATTTAGTCGGTTAGAGGGCGTGGAATAGTGCATTCAATTGAAAAATATTGATAACGAGGGAAAATCCTAATGAGTAAAAATTACTTATACAAGGATCTTCTGAACTATGAACATTTTTACATATTTCCTAGAGAGATGGTCTAAACAGCGCTACTATATCGGATTACAATACCTGAAAATGATTGTGGTGCACGCAAAAAAGTGATTTAAATACGAATTTCATAATATAGGATATTTCATTAGGATAAATATTATCTAAAAACTACCTCAAAACAGTAAACAGTAGAAACTATATTTTGGAGAAATAGAAAGAAAACGGAAAAAAAGAAAGAAAAATCTTTTAATATAATTACTTAGTTGAATTTATTCGTTTACTTCTTAAGGATTTGCTGAAATTTTGCTACGTATTATTATATGAGACAAAAATGCTCAAAAGAGATTTAAAACTATCGAATAGAAAATAACAACTTTTTTGTTCGAGTATTTCTCCTCTAAATACAAGCTTTGCTTTTAGAGTTTAGCTATTTTCAAAATTTTCATAAATAAAAATATTTTATTATGCAAAATCTTATCATATGGTTAAACAAGTCCTTCCGGCTCAGTCGGAAAGAGTTTATTTCTTTCTTTATTGTTATTATTATTATTGTACTATTATTATTAATATTATTATTTTAGGTACATAAATTAGATTTAATTCAAATTAAATAAATTGTTCTCACTCTTAAGTTCGATATTTTGACAAGAAAGGTAATTCGTCGGGAAATTTTAAAATAGGCTTTCGAATTGAAAATGAATGGCTATGAGGGATATTAAAAATGTTGAAATTTGTTGAAATCATAGTTTTAAAATCACCCGAAGGCTATAATATAACCCAAACCAATGCCATCGAAAACTTTTGTGTGTCCCAGTAATTGAACTATAAGAACAGTATACTGTATTCATTCAAGATACTTGCAATATTAAAACAAACTCCCGCAATTAGGTTTGAACTGGTTTAGAGTTTCAGACGTTATCCCGATGTCAGATTTTGCACCTTTTTGGCTTTTATGTGTCCCTGTGTAAAGGGACTTTAAGAGCTGCATATTGATTAATGAACTTATCTAAAATATTTCCATGATCAGATTGTACGTATCTGATTATACGTTCTTTGCCACAACTTTCCCGCAATCCCATTTAGTCGGTTAGAGGGCGTGGAATAGTGCATTCAATATCTCTTGAAAAAAATTGATAACGAGGGAAAATCCTAATGAGTAAAAAAGTAAAAATTACTATACAAGGATCTTCTGAACTATGGACATTTTTACATATTTCCTAGAGCGACGGTCTAAACAGCGCTACTATATCGCATTACAATACCTGAAAATGATTGTGATGCACGCGCAAAAAAGTGATTTAAATACGAATTTCATAATATAGGATATTTCATTAGGATAAATATTATCTAAAAACTACCTCAAAACAGTAAACAGTAGAAACTATATTTTGGAGAAATAGAAAGAAAACGGAAAAAAAAGAAAGAAAAATCTTTTAATACAATTACTTAGTTGAATTTATTCGTTTACTTCTTAAGGATTTGCTGAAATTTTGCTACATATTATTATATGAGACAAAAATGCTCAAAAGAGATTTAAAACTATCGAATAGAAAATAACAACTTTTTTGTTCGAGTATTTCTCCTCTAAATACAAGCTTTGCTTTTAGAGTTTAGCTATTTTCAAAATTTTCATAAATAAAAATATTTTATTATGCAAAATCTTATCATATGGTAAAACAAGTCCTTCCGGCTCAATCGGAAAGAGTTTATTTCTTTCTTTATTGTTATTATTATTATTGTACTATTATTATTAATATTATTATTTTAGGTACATAAATTAGATTTAATTCAAATTAAATAAATTGGTCTCACTCTTAAGTTCGATATTTTGACAAGAAATGTAATTCGTCGGGAAATTTTAAAATAGGCTTTCGAATTGAAAATGAATGGCTATGAGGGATATTAAAAATGTTGGAATTTGTTGAAATCATAGTTTTAAAATCACCCGAAGGCTACAATATAACCCAAACCAATGCCATCGAAAACTTTTGTGTGTCCCAGTAATTGAACTATAAGAACAGTATACTGTATTCATTCAAGGTACTTGCAATATTAAAACAAACTCCCGCAATTAGGTTTGAACTGGTTTAGAGTTTCAGACGTTATCCCGATGTCAGATTTTGCACCTTTTTGGCTTTTATGTGTCCCTGTGTAAAGGGACTTTAAGAGCTGCATATTGATTAATGAACTTATCTAAAATATTTCCATGATCAGTACACTGTTTCAATTAGATGTGAATTGGTGCAGTATTTTGGGCGTTATTGTTTTGACAAACTTTGCTTTTTTTTTTTGTATGTGTGATTCCCTCTAAACAAATTATAAGAGCAACATTCTTGATTAACGAACTCATTCAAGATCAATACACTACCCCAATTAGATTTGAATTTGTCCAGTATTTCAGACGTTATTTTGATGACACATTTTTGTGTGTGTGTGTGTGCGCGTCCTTGTAAACAAACTGTAAGAGCTATAAACTTGGTTAAAAAGCTCATCTAATATGCTTGCAAGATAATTACACTGTCCCAATTAGTTTCGAATATCGAATTGGTTCAGTACTTCGAGCGTTGTCGTCTTGGCAATATCTGCATTATATACAGGGGGCTTCAGAACTATATGTCAAAAATGTAAGAGTAGGTAGAGGGGACCTAAATAAGTAGATTTCGTATAGGAATGTGGGTGCGGAAATGCAGTGTTAGGGCCGTAGAGAGCGCTGTTGAATGCGGCGGATGAATACTTTTCGTTGGCTTGAATCGTCATTTTACGCACGGATTTCGAGCAACATGTACTATTCCACCAATGCGGAGCTTGCCGCCATGCATTTCATTATGGGATTACGCAAGGAACTTGGATTAGCTGCGAAAAGGATTTAGATTGAACGATTCCCGGGTAGGATTCTGCCAGATTCCCGAACATTTGAGCGTCTTCATTAGGAGTTGTGCGCGAGTGGATCGTTTTATGCTTCCAGGCCTGATAAGGGAAAAGTAAGATATCGTAGAATTCTTGCAGTGTAAAAAGCAGTATTACGCACAACAGTAGAGGATAGCCCTTCGACAAGCTCAAAAGCTGTTGGACGTGCGTTGGCTGTGAACCATTTCCTTGCTTAGCCCCGTACAGAAAATGCATGTCGACATGCTCCGCATTGGTCCATGTTGCTCGAAATCCGTGCGGGAAATGATGGTTCAAGCCAACGAAGAGAATTCATCCTCCGCATTCAACAGCGCCCTCTACTGCCTCAACACTGCATTTCAGCACCCACATTCCTATACGAAATCGGCTTATTTAGGTCCCCTTTACCAGCCTTTACATTTTTGACATATAGTTCTGAACCCCCCTGTATATATAACGAAATGATTGCAATAGCTCGATTTCTAAAGAAATCAACCTAAAACAGGACTAAAGGGAAGGGTAAACACTTGAGGAGACTTTGAAAGGAAATATAATAAATTATATTTATGTGAGGTTCGATAGAACACCGGGCAAAATTCCAGTTGTTAGAGTTAGACCGAGAAGAGCGATCGGGTGTCGAAATCTGCACATAGTCTATAGCTTTGAAACCAGGGACTAACTGGCTATCCATTGAAAACGGCCAAAAATCTTGTCAAAGGATTTATTTTTAATTAATCGTAAGGAAAAGTTTTAACATTAATATAAATTCCATAATAATAATAAAAGGAGAGAAAAAAAAAAGAATAAACTTTCTTTAAGTAGGATTCTCTTTGAAATTGTTTTTAATACAGTCTTTCCGTTGACGGTTCCAGAAATAATATTCGATTAAGCGGGTAATTTGATTAAACGGGGAATTATAACTGTAATATTTAATGCGTAATAAAAAGGCAAAATAACCATCTACCTTATATTTAATTAACAGCATAATAAGTCGTTAATAGAATAACATAAACTAAAATAAATACAAATGCTAATACAAAGTAAATACGTATTAATTTAATGTCAGTACATACATTTATATGGTTTACATCACACTTAATGCAGCTCATTTGAATTGGGTCAAAACTTTGCTACTTCTAATTTGCGCTACTGATACTGCCTTAAAAAAATCGTTCAAAGTAGTTCGTTTAAGTGGAATTTTAAAGGAGTAAATATAGAGTTATTTTTCGAATGAGTGCAAAATACCACAACTACCATCTCGAATCTCCAAGCGACGGCGCATTGCCATTAAAGCTTGGTTAACGGCAAGAAATGATGGTGGAGAAATCATTTGACCTGTCCATTATACACCTGCCGGCCGAAATCATTGCAGGAAGAACTGAAAATTTGTTTTCAGCGTAAAGGAACCGAAAATGACAAAAGGTGGAAGGAAATTCTAGCTGAAAGATGCTTTCCGCGTCTATTTTCAAACATCGGTCGCACAATTGTTATTCGATTAAGCGGGGACGTTCGTAAAAGGTATTTGGTTTAAGCGGGGAAAAATAACATAGAACCAATAGGAATAAGTTCGGTTCCGGAGGATTCTATTCGAATAAGCGGGGTATTCGATTATCCGTGACCCGATTAAGTGGGGAGGACTGTAGTAATTTTACATATCTTATATGTAATATTAATATATGTAAGTGTATAGGTAAATATATTATGTAAGAATAATATAAGTACTAAGTTATACAGAGTTTTTAGAGCATTTCTTATGGGATACATACATAGAGTTGAAGCAATATTTTTGATACTCGGATATTTTTAAAACAAATATATTGCCTAACACCGTAAGTGGCTAATTTCTTGTCGTCGAGTCTCATCATAACAGTAAGTAATTTTCATCCAATAATAACTTGAAATATTTATTTAAAAAAAATCATAATTTTTCTTGAACTTATATATAGTATGTATATATGTATCTATGAGAACAGGAGTTTCAAAACTCTCCTTATCCATTTTAGGAAATCGCGAAAAACCTGTAACTGCCTCCACTGATTTCCATTGTAAAATTGGATTTTACAATGTCAGAAATACAGGATAAAACTAGTTTTTTGAACATTGAAAATTTTTTTGCGATGTAGGTTTACCAATAGAATTGATTAATAGAGAAAACACGATTTTTTAAATTTTTGATAAGTCGAGTTTTGAAACTCCTATGTATAATTAATCTCATATAATTATGTACTTTTGAAATGAAATTATATGTGCAAACAGAACGGAAAAAATATCCAAATAAAGATAAAGGAATTAAAGTGATTTACTAAAAATAAACTATGATATAATATTTATACAATTTTCGTGTTTTAGAATTTTTATACAATGAAGAATGGGAACAATATCAGCATTTATTTTTTTATAACTGACGAATAAACGTTTTTCATTCAGATAACTTTGTAAAAAATAAAAGGGGGGAGGGCCTTCATTGTCTGTGAACTATCATTCGATTTGAAATTGTTTAAAATTGCTTGTATGATTTTCCAAATTTTTGTGATTCGTGTGTACATAATTTGTGGTATGAACTTTTATCTTCTATATTCTGAATGCTTAACTGTTAAGAAGATACCGAATCTGGATTTTTAGCATAACTCTGTTCTTTCAACATGAAATTTTAGAAGCTTCATCTAGTCCAAATACAGCATGACAAGAATACGACATGCCGCTGAGGCTTTCACTCAAGGAGTCTCGGGAGCACCTCTCTTCCCCTAACTTTAGATGATAGCATGTTACACAACTCAAACCCTTATCTTTGAGTCTAGTTCGTAAAATGTAGGGGCCCTCTGCGGATAGATTACATATGAGTCATATCATCATAAGACAAAATTCGATATAAAAAAAAGCGGATGCGAGAAAAACATTTGACCTATGGGATAAACAACTCAAGGTCAAATGGTCTCACTTGCTTTCGGTATGTCTTCCCCCCACAAGTCGTATAATTTTATAGCTTGGCCAGTCGGATTGTTCATGGAAGCTAGCTTTTAACGGGAAATTGCAATATTCCATGGCTTTCCTTCTCACTTTCTGGGAGGATCCACTTTGGGGCAGAAAAACGCTCCACTATGAGGGCAGTAGCGTAATAAAAAAAAACGCTCCAGAACAGCTAGGTTCCCGATCTCCTTTTCAAATTCGGGGTCCTTTTGTATTGTCTGCTGTAGGCTTCATTCTTCATTTCAAAGACTTTGTTGGGTAAACAGGTGAAGGGCTTCCCATTCAGTCATTTTTTGAAGAAAAGAGAACCGCTGAAGAATAGGGATACAGATACCGAACACGCGATACGGCAGATGCAAGAAGACGTAATTGCGTTTGGTTATCCCTATTTACACAAATTGAATGCCCCATCTGTTGTTGTCAGGTTACGTGTTGTTTATGGCATATCTGAGCGTTAAGTGTGATTAATCATGAAAGTTATTACTTAAGATTGGGCCATGTGCTTTTCTTTGAATGATGGCCCACGAAGAAAGAAATACACCGCAAATTAAGCAGCGAGGTATTTATGAGCCACAAGTATGCATATATCCTTCGGCCTTGAGGTTTTTGGAGCCTCCCGTTATGGGTTTATTCTTCGGAAGTGCGAAATAGAGGTTGTTCTGGCAAGAAACGCACGCCCACCCTATTGCATACATTTTCTAAAATGATTTATTTTAATGTGCCGCAAATTGTATTTTGTGCACCACCCACAAAAGTAAAATAAGTCTAGGTGGTTAGGTTGTAACAGATTTCTAATTGATCATGGTGCAATATTACATAGAATAAATGATATACCAGGCTGTGGTGAAATTTTTAAGACTGAGCCAAAAAATCAATATATACCTGTATTTAACTAGCGAGAAAAGTTTTATTTAAATAATATATTTAATTGAGATTCGGCTAATAAATTTTGGGTTGCGTTGATTTTTTTAAAATTATGTTTATTGAATTATCGGATTTCAGAGAAATGAGAAAAATAAGCGTTTGCTAAAGCTTTCCATTTAATCTTTTATTGATTAAACAATGTAAATGAGTAAAAGATCATATTTTTTTTTCTTTTTTTTTTTTTTTTTTTTTTTTCTGAAGCAACGAAATCCGGACACTCAAATGCTTCCATTTAGAATATCTCTCACAATATAACAATTTAAGGGTGTTCTCAAATCCAAAAGGACAACTTTCTGACATAAGTTTTAATTTATTTTTGTTCGAAAATATATTAAACTAGCTGGTGTTGTTGTTGAAAAACTATGTAATTGAGCTGTTTTTTCCATTTTTTCGCAAACGCAATAGATTTTTCAGAAAATAGTGTCAAAATGAGCGTTTTGAATTGAATTTCAGCGTGAAGGAAGAAAGTGAACTCAAGAGCGGGCGAAAACGTGTTTGTCACGTGATCGAAATCGCTTCCTTGGTCAGGCTTTCCAATTTTATATCTTTCCGTTAAAAAATGAATTTGTAAATGTGCCAAAACGTTTTGCGCTTGTTGGGCAAAGCGGTTAAGAACAGCCTTAACATTATTCGTTTAAACGTACACAAATATCTACCATTTTTATACAAATTTTCGTATAATATGCATGTAATCATATTATGAGTGTACAATGTGCAGAATGTACATTTACACAAGATTAGGAATGCTACATCCGTATATATGTGACTCTCTTAGCAAACAAACATGTTAATTTTAACTGATTTACAACACATAGGTACCTATTTTTAAGTAATATTTTAATTGACAAAACGAATGCAAAATGTTTATCTTCTAAATCACTTTTAAAATCGGAAAATAGAACATTTTTTGTATATTTTATACCGTATCTGTAGATTTGTCTCTCCTCATATTTAACGTATGCTGTACGGTAAACTTCCGATTGTCTGCCACTCTATCAACCGCTGCCCCCCCCCCCCCTCCTCCCGCCTTTTTCTAGTTTTTATTAATTTTTTTAATTAGAACGAAGAACGAAAATTCAAATGCACATAAACCCGAGTGAGACGGCCGTTTCGAGTAAAATGTTGGTCTGACATTAGCAACAGCAGCTAGAAAATATTTCTGTGGATGAAAACATAGGCTAACTTAACTGTGTCAAGAATGATATTGTTTATTATATGAAGAATTAACGTATGACGAAATTATTTAAAATGTTTTGAATCTAGAGAAACCTGAAGCGGATGAATATGATATATCGGGAAATGACCATTCAGGAGTCAGTCATGCAGGCTATGCATCTAATATATCTATACTATATTATATATTCCCATACATTATATATATATGTTATATATTATATGTACAGTGAAACCTTCCTGTACGACCACCTCCATTAAGCGACCACCTCCCTGAACGATCATTTTTTCATGGAACGAAATTTATTCCCATAGGCTCAATACTAATTTTACCTCTATTCAGAGACCACCCCAGTTGAATTCCCTCCATGTGCGACTCATTTCTTTGAAGAAAACGAAACAAATTCAGTTTTTCCTGGTCGCTTGAAGAAGGTTAAATTAGAATAATTCCGGAGAGCGCATTATTCATCAAACTTCTAACCTAAGTTTAGAATTTTTATTTATTCTGGTAACTTTTAAGTGTTTAAACCCCTTTGTGCCTTTTTAGGCAATGAATTTAAATCTGATGGCAAATTAAGGATGACGGTCAATAAACTCCCCTGCCCTATTCTGTGATGAAACTCTCAAAGAAATAGATAAATTAATGAAATCGTCATAATTTGTTTCCGTCAAAAAAAAAAAAAAAAAAAAAAAAAAAATTGCATTTATTTACTGAACGTTGAAAGGATTTCGAAATAAAAGTTATAGAAGATAAAGCCATAAAATCAAAGCAAACGCCAATATATTCATTTTTAAACTCCGCAGTAATTAACTTTATGTAATTAACTTTTGTTTAGATACTTAAATTTTCATATTTTTTCCTAATGGGAAAAATAAATTTTAGTAACATTAATCGTTACCTTTTTTCAACAATTAAAATCTAGATTTAAACATGACTTCCATTAAGAGACCACCTCTCGGAGCGACCAATTTTTATTGGAACGGAACGTGGTCGCTTTAGGGAGGTTTTACTGTATTATATATATATCGAAATGCATTAATTGGTCTGAGATGCAAGAAAAGCAGATGCAACTCAAATACTTTTATTACGCAGAGTTCGTAACCTTATTGCAGTAAAAGCACAACATATTTATTCAGCAAAATTCTAAACTTGTCTGATTAAGTGATTTCTTATTATCAGTTATGCTTTATATAAACGAAAGTACACACAAAAAAATTAATTATTCTTATTTATAAATTAACTTATAAAAATGCCTTGTAACGGTCTTGAACTGTCTTTTGATTATCCGTCTATTTCGATTATCCGTTACAACGTCGGTCCCGTGAGTGACGGATAATCGACAGTTTACTGTATATAGAAATTGATAACTTCTGTTGTAATTTAAATAATAAAACTTTGTAAAAAAATCACCATAAAATAAAAACAATGTATTAAAACAAATAAAAACTATGTATTGTTTTTATTTTATGGTGATTTTTTACAAAGTTTTTTATTTTAATTGCTTCATATCGCCAGTTTTCGGTGCTGTTTCGCTGTTTTATGTATTGTTTTTATTTTATGGTGTTTTTTTACAAAGTTTTATTATTTTTATCGCCAGTTTTCAGTGCTGTTTCGCCAACTTCTGTTGCAGGAATTACAGATGCGCAATTATAACAATTTCATGAAATGTTCATGTTCCTAGATCATTCTTTGCGCTATTGTTATTTGAAGGTCATTAAACTATTAACAAATAAAAAACTTACTCTTATCACAATTATCCATCCACTCGAGTTTAAAAGTCCCATTTTAATGTTTTACGTAGGAGCTATTAGTATACCTAACTTATCGTGATTTCAATGTGTCATTTTTAATGTCGGGATCATTGTAATCAGATGGTGTTGGATTTTTTTAAATACATATTTATAACAATACAATACTTTGGGCCGTTATAATAGAACATGAGAAAATAGAGCTATTTCATAGAATAAAAAGCAGGAAGAGAGGGAAATGCTGCAGTGAAATAAGCTAAAAGGTAATGACCTCCCCTTGCAGATTTTTTTCTTGATGCATTTATAAATGTGTATTTGTTAAAAAAAAAAAAGTACTGGAATGATAGAGAGTGGGTGAACTGAACCAAGGATGGGGAAGCAAGCACACATTTGTAAGAATAAGTCATATGGGAGCATTGAAAATAATGTATTATTATCTACGAACTCATAGATCTGATGAATCACATTGGGACCACTCAAAAGACCTCGATGTAAATTTAAAGTACATCATTTCTATAAAATGGATCTATTCTCGTTATTCCCTACTTCTCTGAATTTGGTCATAGGGAAGAAAAGAATGGTGATATTTCCTTAGGAATCTTCAGTGCTCCAGTTTTGGATCTCATTATTTATTTATCTGCTTATTTTGCTCGAGTTAGATGTAAATTAGAAGCGGGTAACCCTTATGCTGTTCTCAAATCCAAAAGGGCAATTTTATGACATAAGTTATAATTTATTTTTGCTCGGAAATGCATGAAACTAGTGTTGATGTTCAGAAACTGTAACAAACTGTGTTTTCCGTTTATTTTTATTTTTTATTTTTATTTTTATTTTTTTGCAAATGCAATAAATTTTTCAGAAAATATTGTCAAAGTGGGCGTTTAGAACCCAATTTCATTGCGAAAGAAGAATAACCACTCAAGGAAGGGTGAAGAACGTCTTTTTCATGTGATCAAAATCGCTTATAACTCAATAGGTAATTTATTTATGAAAAAATGGAAAACACAATTCGATTCGAAATCGCTTCCATAGTCAGGCCCTGCAAATGTGTCAAAACGTTTTGCGCTTGTTGAGCAGGCTGTTCTCAACTGCTCTGCTCAACAAGCACAAAACGTTTTGACACATTCACAAATTCATTTTTTAACGGAAAGATATAAAATTGGAAAGCCTGACCATGGAAGCGATTTGGAATCGAACTGTGTTTTCCATTTTTTGATAAATAAATTACCGATTGAGTTATAAGCGATTTTGATCACGTGACAAATACGTTCAACGCCCACTTTGACACTATTTTCTGAAAGATCTATTGCGTTTGCAAAGAAACCCGGAAAAAAAAAAACAGCTCGATTACATACTTTCTGAACAACAACACCCGCTAGTTTCATGCATTTCCGAACAAAAATAAATTAAAACTTATATCATAAAGTTGCCCTTTTGGGTTTGAGAACAGCCTTAAACACCTAGACGATTCTCTGATATTTGATTGCACTTTTCAAAAATATTCAAATCAGCATTTCTAAAACGGAACAGGTTACTATATAAAAGACCATTCTGGCCGAAACTGTGCCCTCGGCGCCAATTTCTGTTTAAATCCCACCAAGTGAACGAAAAAATTTAAATGATAATTGCTTTCTTCCAGTCTGCCATCAAACGAGTCACATCCCTTTTCCATGCACTATTCATACAATATACTGCTGTACACGCGACGGTTGTCGAACAGGCAGTCCTTTCGATACTGCATTTTTAATCATCTCATTCAAAAATCCATTTTTGCATTTAGTAGAGCGTCAGCAAAGTAATCCCTTTCACGCTGCTCCATTGGTACTCAAGACCCCAATTCAGAGACCCACTGATGCCATAATAAAACCTCTCAAAAGAGGGCTTAGCTTCGGGGCCATCTTACGTCATTTGGAGATTGTGGACCCGATTGTTTTTGAGATCCACTTAATATATAAATTTATTATTTCTTTTCTGTTTTTCGAAAAAACATCCAACTTATTATATAGTTAAATATATGTACTTATATACCATTATTTTGAAATAAACGGTGGAATCTGATGTGATGCTCTAACCAAGCTCAACTTTTAAAACAAAATAATCAGTAAACATGTAATTTTTTTTATTATTATGCTTAGTATGTTCAGGACCGGCTTTGAGGGCATTTGGCTCCCTAAAGCACTTCCATTCATTAGTGCTCCTTTATACCGTTTATCTGCGAAAAGTAATAAAATACATTCTTCTGATGTATGTAAAATAATTAACAAGATGGTCTCCATACGGGCATACTCCGAAAAATCTGAAAAAGTTATAGAATGTTCTACTCATAAGGAGAGACATGTTTATAAAAGAAAATTTCAGCGGAAACTTGATAGAGCATCCGTAGAAAAATAATGAAAATTTTGATATTTGGCGATTTATCGCCAGCTGGCGATGGAATAAAATTTCAAAATTTTTTTTTTTAATGTCAAATACTCTTTAAGATAAAAATGTTTCATATTGAACTTGTTTAAATAAATTTAGTGTAAATAACTTTAGTTTTGTCAGTTTTCGTTTGATTTAACTATAGTTTTGTCATATATACAGGTTTCTAATGAAAGTTAACTAAAAAATTTTATGAATTAAAACAAAATTTAAATTAATTAAAATTGTTTCAATCTCAAAATTAAGTCCTATTGAGCACGGTCGATTCAATTTTGCTGCTATGGACACAACGACTTCTTTGATATTGAAATGACTAACTGCAGCATTCTTCATTTTGCCTTTATTTTGGAATACGCTTAAATATATGAAAATATTTTTTATATATGAAACTGTTTTTAAAGTAATAAAATTAAATAACAAGCAACATATGTAATACAAAAAAAGTATTTATTAAACTCTCTCATTGTTTAAGTTTATATTCATTAAATACTATTTACTAAAAATCAATTAACAAGCAATTTTCAGGTGCATTAAAATCGTTTGCTTTTGGTGAGGAAAAGTACTGCTCGCCAAATCGCGTGACGCTTTCGTCTTTTCGCGCCAAATACGGGAAAGTACTTTTTTTTTTTTTTTTTTTTTTTTTTTTTTTTTTTTTTTTTTTTTTTACAGACATTCTACTGTAATTCCGCCGCTAAATTTGACAGATGCTTTATTACATACATAAGTAGTTTAATTAGTATTTCTTTCAAAATATTCTGAGTATACCCGGTAAAGAGACTTTCCTTGTAAGAATGCTTCATTATAGAACCATAAAGAAATACCCCTAAAATGTGCGTACTATGGCCGAGCCTGAGTCGACTCTGTTTTGCTATGTTATGCTTACTCTGGGATAAAATAGCGTAATCTTACAATAAATTAATCCTTTTACTTCTTATTATTTCAACAGAAAAATCTTATCATTAATCGGAATGTAATAAAACTTTTAATCTAAATCTAAAAAAACGATATTCTATCACTAAAAATAGCACAAGTAACAGTAATAACAATAATAAAATGAAAGCTACTTCAAGTAACTCTTTCTAAATCAATTACGTGCTTGCAATTGTGCAAAAACACTTTTGTTTTTAACATCGCCTTTTCTTTTTATTTACTTATTGCGTGCCAGTTGACGTATTTTAGGAACAGAAGTTTGGCATACAGAGTGTTTTGTAATAAAATTTTATTGTTATCTACATTCAGTTTAATCTAAGTTGTTGCCAGAGGGTCCCTTTATAAATAAAAGAGTAACGACAGAACGCATGCTCTGATTAGAAATTTTAATCCTGTGGCAACTCACATTCTAGAATTTGCCAATACTCGCCTAAATCCTATTAGTATGACACAGACAAGTCAACAAACATTAGATAGGCGATAATGGCAGAATCGCCAAAAGTTTGTCCAAAATTCTCTCGACCAATCAATTTGTATATCTCATATGTTACCTCTCTTTTATTTATAAAGGCACTCTAACTCCTAGTATCGCTGACGTTTGACATGCAGTAGACTACACTGCATTAAATTTTTTGAAGTGCCCCTGAAAACAAAAAGGAATTTATATATAGTATATCATCAACAACAACAACCGTTTTCAATACACTGCTGCATCTAGGTCTCTCCCAGATTTTTCTATTGTTTCCTGTCTAGTGCTATGGTCATCCAATTAACTCCAGCCACTTCATCGCTCCATTTTACCATAGGTCGTCTTCTCTTCTTGGTCATTATGCATCTCTGGGACCCACTGTAGGGTGTTTGTACACCATGTATTGTCTTCTTCCAATGTATTATTAACAGCTAGCATATTCTCTGTTGTCTAGCCCATTTCCTATAGATATACGACATAATGACATTTTTAGCTTGTACTAGAACTATTGTGTAAAAAATTACGTTCAAATTTGTTCAACGGTTGTTGGAAAAATTGCGGACTTAGATACATAGGGGTCGTTCAAGTATTATATAAGCAGTAAGGGGGCACAGTGTCTGCTTATTTTTGCTGACAAGGGGAAGAGGGGGGTCACGAGAATTCTTACGTAAGTATTAGACAACGAAGCAACTATAGTTTAACAACAAAAAGCAAAAGAGCATCATTTGGATGAGCGTTCTGCAAATGTTGAACGACCTGAGAAAAAAGATATGGAGTAAACAAGGACTGGAAACGATGAACATTCCAGCTCACCTCTACATTGAAAACGTAATAATAGACAATGCAGAAACATGGATTCAAAGATCTTGGACACCAGACTAGAAATGTCAACGCCAAACACATAATCTTCCTATGATTCTTGTTAAAATTTTTAGTTATGTGCCTAAATAAGTTAGGGCCTGTTGTATTTCTTAAAGTTTTTTATTTATTTATTTATTTATTTATTTATTTATTTATTTATTTGTTTAGTGCAATAAATAATAATATATTAAAAACTATTTTGTATTCTATGAATTGTTTAATGCAATAAGTAGCAATATATTAAACCGATTTTGTTTTCATGCGATACCACAACCCCTTATATGTCTATCTATATTATAAATTACAAACATATCTGTGCGTAACGCATACGTCATTTTGCGAATGGCAACACTTTGAAATTTGAAATAAAATTTTGGTTTTGCAATTTTCTCTACTGCAAATTTTTAAACTTCTAAACATCGCACATTTTAAATTTTTACACCGTCGTGTAAGGAAGAAAAATGCTCTTTTAAATGCAATTTGTTTGAAAACTGTATCTAAATTTATTTTTGAGATATTAATTTTTTTGTAGTTTTTAATATCATTTTTCTGATTGTGGCAACAAAAGTACCCCATTTCTATTGAAAGTAATCGGAAAATAGTCGAAAATAGGAGATACTGTATCTTTTTGTTGCCATTTTCTCATAAAACCTGAAAAAAAATTTGAAATTAAAATATGGGCTATGTCAAGAATATTATCTGTTATTCCGTGATAATGACGTCATATGCATACTTTTCTATAGACGAAGTTTAAGACTGGATTGTAAAAGTTGATTGCTTTAGCGTATGCAAATGACGTCATTTTTAAAACGCAATGTTTTACAAAAATGTAGAGTGTCTTTATAAAAGAGAGGTGAGATGCAAATAATAGCGATTTATATTACAGAAATTGATGATTCTCACCTGGATGGATTTGCTTCGCCGAGTTAGACAAGCAAATAAATAATTCGAGGTTTAAAATAATATCATGTTCCTGAAGTTTTTGTCAAAAATTCTCTCGAATAATAAAATTTTTATAATGCTATTCTTTAGGACATTCTACTATAATTTTATCAAAATAACATAATTTGCTTAATTTAATTTTTCCTAATTTTATATAATCTATATATTTTTAACAAGTGCTTTTTAGTCATCTGCCTTGATCTTTCTGCTGAACCAATTTTATTAATATATTTTTCTTTAACTGAAAACTGTGCATTTGCAGATGTGATCGCACTAATTGTTTTTTTTTCTTTTTTTTTTTTATATCCCCACTGTTATATTTTAATTTTAAAAAGCATTTTATGAAATTTCTTCAAAATGGTGAAAATTAGATAGCTTTCATTATTGCAGACAACAGAGAAATAATGAGGTATTTTTTTCTTTATTCATGTTATTTTCTGATAAAAATTCAAAATTGTTGATAAAAATTGTTGTATAGGTTTTAGTGGCACAAAATCCCATTAGGAGCATAATATTATATTAGGGACATAATAACGGAAAATGACATACTGCTTTTGAAAACACGCATTTTTCCTCATAAATTTTCTATATTGTTTTTCCTTCTGCATGTGTACTGATACTAACTAAGTTTCAGGCACTAGGCGAAATGCTTATTTAAGTGAAAATGAAGTCATATTTAAAAGAAAACGGTCATTTTCTTAGATAAAACTAAACATTTTAACTCAAATGCGTCTAAAAAACATATATTACGGAAATTTTTACTCTCCGGAATTGAGATTAGAATCTCAAGTAAAGAGTGTGCCTGTTCACATAACAGATGTTGCTGACAATCGTGACTTCAAGTTTTGAGTTAAAATAATTTTTAAATGATCAAACAAAATACAACTTTTTTTTAAAATGATGAATATGGATATGAGAAGTGCGTATGCAAATTTTGAGAAGGTGGAAATTGCTATTTTTCAATCGGGAATACCAAGCATAAGAGCCTCAATTGATAACCATATTCTAATAACTGATCTTTTTTATATTTTACTGATTAAGTATCTATATTATAAAGAACAAGCGTATCTGTGCGTAACGCTAACGTCATTTTGCGAATGGCAACATTTCACAATCAAATTTCGGTCTTGAAATTTTCGCTACTGCAATTTTTTAATCTTCTGACCATCGTACATTTTCAATTTTTCGTTGCATGGGGAAAAAATTTACTTTCAAATGCAATTTGTGTAAAAACTGCACCTTAATTGGCTGATGATTTTTTAAAATAATTTTTAAGCATGTTTTTTTTTTTTTTTAAGTTTATCTTATCGCGTGCCGGTTTCAGTGCATAATAATAATAAATATTCTGCACATAAAGCAACAAATATTGCACGGAAAGAACGATTTTGTTAAAACAATAAAAAAAAATAGTTGTTTCAACCAAATTTTTTGTATACTATTTCCCCGGCTAAACGTTTGGTTGGATTTACCAAATTATATTGTTAATTTTATTTTGTTCCCGCAACTAAAATAGATTTGGTACTTCCGACCAAATCTATTTGGTTAATAGTTGTCGTAACCAAATAGATTTGGCTACAAGGACCAAAATGAATTTATTTCTTTTAACCAAATCTATTTGATTAAAAGTTATCCTAACCAAATGAATTTGTTTGAAAGAACCATAGCAATTTGTTTATTGCAACCATATCATTTTTGTTAACAGTTATCCTAACCAAATGGATTTTGTTAGGATAACTATATCAAGCTATTAAAAAATTTTGGTTTTGATTATAATATGCAAATAAATTCGTTCCTACAACTATTTTCCAATTAATTTACTTCATACTTTTTTCTTTAGCTCCATATTTTCTAGTTAATTGCTTCAGAATTTGTTTATTCGCAATCATTCATAATAAAAATATAATTCGTAGATTTAAATATGTAGCCTGTTTATTATCTTTTAATTTAAAATCAAATAAATAAAATATGTTTTTACTAAATCTTACTTAGATTGAGTTTCTTTTAAACAGTATTAATTTTTGCACAGAATTCGAAATAAAAGCACGAATTGATATATTTTTTTTAATCCTCCATATTAAACTTACAACAGCATGCATATATATTGATCTGTACATATATTTAACATACTTTTTTCTTTTTGATTATTTTTATCATTAATATTGATTTTTTCTGATATTTCGATAGATCTATATATATTTTGTATTTCTATCATTTTCGTTAACAATTGTCAAATTCTCACCTTCCTTTCACGAGTTAGAAAAAAATAAAAAAATAAAAATAAAAATCGAAATTTGATATTTTAATAGTTAGTGAAAAAGAAAAATTGGTATTTCTTCCTATTGTCAATAAAAGTACTATGGTTGGGCGTATGGAATTTTCATATTTTCAGTAATTTAGTTTTTATACATTTTAATAATATAATTTTAGAGAACTTTCAACAGTAAAATTAACATGTCCTGTTCAAAATCCCAGTTCTGAAGAGTTAATCTTACAAATGCATTTATTTTTAATTCATTGTCAGCATTTCTTTCTGACTATTTTTGCATAACGAAATTAATGCCTCCTTTATAAAGAAACAAAAGAATAATATTAAAAAACCCACCAATCTAACATGTTTGTGAAAGACAAATTAACGAAATTAGTACTTATTTAATAAACAAATAAAATAATAATATTGAAAAAACACAAATCTAACATATTTGTAATCGTACAATTTAAATTTTTAGATCACCAAATAGGATTTTTTTTTTCAAATGCAATTTATTTGCATAGTTCCTCTGAGTTTACTGATTGTCTATGGTTTTAAAAACAATTTTAAAGCATGAAATATTTTTTAATTTATCTACATCGCGTGAAGCTCGATTACGAAAGATTAATCCGTTTGCCCTTAAAATAAAACTAAAAAAACAGGAATTCTGCTTTTTTAGAATTTAGTGTCGCCCCCGATGAAAAAAAAAAAAAAAAAAAAATTATATATAAATAATACAAAACACATTTCAATTTTAAGAGTTAAAGCACACACTTTTATTTTATGTAAAATGACGTCATTCGCATCCGCTTAAGAATGACACATTTACGATCCACTCTTAAGCATCTACAGTAAAGCATGCATAGGATGTCACTATCGCAAAATAATACACAAATGCAGCAAAAAGATGCCGTCATTAAAGAAACTCGACAAAAAAGACTATCTATTGATTCATAGGCCTTCATTTGTTTGTAACATTAATATAGATAACTTAAAATTAAATATAGTTTATAATAGCTCCATGTTTTAACAGAAATTATTCGTTTATATTTTTTCAAAATAGCACGTATTTTAATTACATTTTCTTTCAGTTGTTATGAGAAAATGGCACCAAAAAGATATAATTGCTATTTTTCAACTATTTTCCCTTTACTTTCTACATAAATGGAGTACTTGAGTTGCCAAAATTAAACAAATGGTGCTAAAAACTACAAAAAAAAAAAAAAAAAAAAAAAAAAAAAATTAATATTTCAAAAATCAATGGAGATACAGTTTTCAAACAAATTGCATTTCAAAGTACTTTTTTTCCCAATACGACGGTCTAAAAATTGAAAATGTGCGATGCTTAGAAATTTAAAAAAAAAATGCTATAGAGTATTTAATTGTACAATGATACATCTGCTTTGTTTATTGCTGGCTTCTGTAAGGTAACGTTATTTTTTGGACACAAAATAAGCTGGGAGAAAGAAATAGCATGCGGTACCGGGGGCTAATAAAGAGTTCATCATTTTCTTATGGCTAATATCCATTTTTAAAAAAACGTCCCTATGAATAAATAAATAAATAAAATAATATAAATAAAACACAAATTTAACAGACATGTATAAGCTCTGAAATTATCAGAATATAAAAGGATGCCATAAGTAGAAAAATCTTGGTCAAATAGCTCTTAGCATGCGACTAATAAGAAAATATAGCTTTTGATAAATTTCAAAAATTTATTTGATTGTATAATTCGTATTTTTCATATGAATTTTTTTTTTTTTAAATGTAAGTGGGTAATCTAAAAAAATTATTGCATATACAAAATTATTAGTTTTCAATTGAAAAAAATGTTTTCACCTATATTCTTAAGCCCGGGTACGATCCCCTAGTTTATGTAAATTTGCTGGATTAATAATGCAATTTATCGCTAGCTGTAATTTTTTTTGTCAAAGAGTGTTGATGTTAGAATGTCATAAAACCTTACGTAAGCAAAGGGGGGGGGGGTCTAGCATTTGCTTATTTTTCCTTACAAAGAAGGGAAAGGGGTACAAAATGACTAAAATATGCTTATGTAATACTTGAACGTCCCCATACATGCATAATGACCAAAAACAGAATCTTTTTTTTTTTTTTTTTTTTTTTTTTTTTTAATCGCTTATAACTACTTTATAACCCAGATGTTGTTAATAAAAAGTTCCTGGATTAGATCGAGGCCCTGGCTCCACTGACTCATCTGATAAGATGGAAGTGGCTAATAGATATCTTGACTAGCATATACTGGTGTGAAATGCCTTCTACTTAGCATTAGAGCAAAATTTCACCTTAATTCAAAATTCCTCCAACCCACCATAAACTCCCAATGATATTTTCTCTAAAAGCTTCCGTGACTTCTACAATTCTGGCTATCTGAAAAGGAAATACGGCTCAAAGCGATATAAATAAAATTCTAAAAGGTAACTAGAACAATCGATAGCACGACCTGGCTCTGAAAGCTCAAGCTCAGACTAACACCTATAATGACAACATTTTTGTGAACAGGAGGTCACAGACAGATGAAGGTTAAGTGGCTAATTCTGTTTCGATATACATATTCCACATAAAAAAGAAGAAAAAAGGAAGCCAGATATTTTTGCTCTATCACGTGGTACTTGAAAGCTTAGAGATAGTACATCCGTTCTTAGGGTGTGGATGTTCGTTGCATGATGTAGGTCCTAATCTGAGTTTTGAGGGGCGGTGAGAGAGATTTTCTAGAATACTAAGCGAATATCAGTCAAAGATAGTTTTTTTCTTTTCTTTTTTTTAACAGACGACTGAAACTTTTTAAAGTTGTGTCATTACAAAAAGCGATAGTGTCGAAAAATGAGGAAAAATGAAGAACTTGTATAGGTTTAAGGTCAAACAAATAAAAAAAAGGTCGTGTTGATGAAAGATATCAAGTTATATTAATTGAATAATGTTTAAGAGGTTTATATTTTTAACAGCTGTTAGTTTCTTGGATTCTGAAGCAACTTAAAAATAAATAAATAAAGCAGCTTCTGCTTTTGGCCGTTACGTAGATATGTATGTTCGCAATTTCCTCAGTTAAAGGGCCCCACCAGTGGCCGAGAGGTTCTGCTCTCGAAGCTGGTAGACGGGAGGTGCTGGGTTCGAACCCAATCGCGCCCGTCGTCCTAATCGTTCGGAGTTTTCCGTGGGTTTTTTTCGAATCTTAGATTTCCTTGCGTAAATACGAGTTAGGATCCCTTAGAAAGACCCCCACGGAGGGCACCCCCCCAGGGCCTATATTCCTCGTGCTGATAATTGGCCGTCATAAACACAACCAACCAACCAATCATTTAAAGGGGCTTGAATGAAACTTTTTATGTTACAATTCTAGTAGAGGGAAGGTCATCAGGAAGCTGAAAATAGCCATTGTGTCGTATATAGTTTTTCTTCTTTTTTATAGGGGCACATAAAACAAAAAAATAAAATATTTGATTGTCTGTCTATTAGTGATTGTCTGCCACGTGTCAAAACTGACAAGGAAGGTCTCCATACGGGCATTACTCAGAAAAATCTGAAAAAAAATACAGAATGTTCTTCTCGTGTGGGTATATATGCTTATAAAAAAATTTCGGCGGAATCCAGATCGAACGTCCGTAAAAAAATAAAGAAAATTTCGTTTATTTGGCGACTTATCACCGGTTGGCGAAGAAATAAAATTTCAAAAAATGTGCTTTTAAAAATAACCTTGTCGAATACTCTTTAAGGGAAAAAACATTTTATGTTGAATTTGTTTAAATAAGTTTAATTTAAATAAATTTATTTTTGTCATTTTTAGTTTGTTTTAACTGTAGTTCTGTCATATATATTTATATGTACTTATAACGAAATTTAACTGTCAGTAGATAATAATTGGGGGTTCTAGGTCAGCGGCACTTCGGCACGACCTCTGTGCACCTGTGAAGGTCATGCGGCGGCGGAGGTCATGGGGTATGAAGGTCATGCGTCGTACTCTTGGAGGCGGGGTCAAGGTGATGTGGCGGTGAAGGTGATGTGTCATCTTATAGTATGAGGGGTTATTTTGAGTTTAATTATTTTACTAATGATAATTAAATTTAATTGGGGGACTTTAACTTTTTTCGGGGTAATTTTTGAAGATAGAAATTTTTGGGAGATTGATTTTTTTCCTTTCCGTACTACAGTACGAGGGGTAATTTTGAGTTTGATTTTTTTTACTAATGATAATTAATTTTAATTGGGGGACTTTATCTTTTTTGGGGGTAATTTTTGAAGATTGAATTTTGGGGAGATTGATTTTTTTCCTTTCCGTACTACAGTATGAGGGGTTATTTTGAGTTTAATTTTTTTACTAATGATAATTAATTTTAATTGGGGGACTTTAACTTTGTTCAGGGTAATTTTTGAAGATTCAAATTTTTAGAGATTCATTTTTTTTTCTCACCGTACTACAGTACTTAGGGATAATTTTACATTTGAAAAATACATTAACGATAATTAATTAAGAAATTTTAATTGGGGGGCTTAAACTTTTTTGGAGTAATTTTTTGAAATTTTTGGGACATTGATTTTTTTTTTTTTCGTCGTACGAGGGGTTTTTTGAGTTTGATTTTTTTTACTAATGATAATTAATTTTAATTGGGGGACTTTATCTTTTTGGGGGGTAATTTTTGAAGATAGAATTTTTCGGGGAAATTGATTTTTTTCCTTTCCGTACTACAGTATGAGGGGTAATTTTAAGTTTGTTTTTTTTTACTAATGATAATTAATTTTAATTGGGGGACTTTAACTTTTTTGGAGTAATTTTTTGAAATTTTTGGGACATTGATTTTTTTTCTCACCGTACTACAGTACTTAGGGATAATTTTACATTTGAAAAATACATTAACGATAATTAATTAAGAAATTTTAATTGGGGGACTAAAACTTTTTTGGAGTAATTTTTTGAAATTTTTGGGACATTGATTTTTTTTTTTTTTCGTCGTACAAGGGTTTTTTGAGATTGATATTTTTTCATTAATGATAATTAATTAAGAAATTTTAATTGGGGGACTTTAACTTTTTTGGGAGTATTTTTGAAGATAGAATTTTTTGGGAGATAGATTTTTCTTTTCGTCGTACTCCAGTACGAGGGGTTATTTTGAGTTTGATTTTTTTTACTAATGATAATTAATTAAGAATTTTTAATTGGGAGACTTTAATTTTTGGGAGTAATTTTTGAGATAGATTTTTTTTTCTTTTCGAGGACATTTATTTTTTTAGCACACTTGAGTTTTCGGTGTTTTTACTGGCAACGATTTTTATTTTGGGAACTTTCAAATATATTTTTTTCGCGATTTTCCTTTAGCAATCGAATTTTAAACATTCATTAAACATTTTAATTGGGAGACTTTATCTTTTAACGCACATTTTAAGATTAAAATGGAATTTTAAACATAAATTGTATGAGAGGACTTTACGCGATTCAATTTAGCGACGTTTGCGCTTACATTTTAGGGGGAAATAGTAATTTAAAATTTAAAATATGAATGAGGTCACATGTGAATTTTTGTCATTTAGCGTTAGAATTTATTTCTGCGAATTTTTTAATAGTACTGCCCCACCCGTGGGTGAGAGGTTATGCTCACGAAGCTAATAGACGGGAAGTGTTGGGTTCGATCCCAATCGCACCCGTCGGCCTAATCGTTCGGAGTTTTCTTCGAACCATGGATTTTCATGTGTAAATTCGGGATAGGTTACCTTAGAAAGACCTTCACGAAGGACACTCCCCCCTATATCCCTAGTGTAGATAATCAATCGCGCCCGTCGGCCTAATCGTTCGGAGTTTTGTTTGAGTCATGGATTTGCATGCGTAAATATGGGTTAGGTTCCCTTAGAAAGACCTCCACGAAGGGCACTCCCCCCTCGGGCCTAGTGTAGATAATCGCCCGTAAAAATCAACCCACCTTTTAAATAGTGTTAATAAATTTTAGAATTTTTTTTTTCTGAATACGTGTTAGATCGGTGGTTATGTTTTCGCGGATTTAATCATAAATAGAAATTGTTAGGATATTTTTAAGGATATCAGTTTTCGATTTGTTATGCAATTTTTAAGCATGTATTGCTTAATTTATATGAAAATTTATTTTGAAAAAAACATGAAATGCCATTCATAAAGATATTAGGAAATGTATACCCCCTACCCCTAAATGAATATATATTTGTAAAATATTGGGGTTACCTATTCAATGGTTCGTTTGAATTTGTCCCTTCAAATTTTATTGACGCATGTTTTCTATTTTTTAAACAGTGCCATTATAAATTATCTAGATCTATTTTTCAAAACTAGAAAATCGATTTTTTAAACGTTTATATTAAAACACTTTGAATTTTTAATAAGATTTTGGAAAAAAAAAACGCATTTTTTACAAATTTACACTAATATTACGCTTTTTAGAATAAAACTATTAAATACATAAATTAAACACACTTACTTTACTTCAAATGACTTTCAGAGCCTAAAAAAACGCGTGTTTCTGTATGAAAATGTCTACTATACTGAACCGTGGTCATCGTGCGTTATCTTTGGGAACACTCAGAAGTGAATCACTTTATCTAGATAAGGAGATAAGGGGTTTTCCTTTTTATCGTGATAGGATATTAGATTTTAATTTCGATTGACTAATGGTGGGGTACAAATTAAGATTTTCAAATAATTAATTTAATATTTTTATTATCTCACTGATTGTGAATTTAATGAATGAATAATTAATATTTCGTCACACAAAACGAATTTTATGAATAATTTAATATTGCGTCACAATTTTTGAATGAATTTATTAATCTAGAATTTTTATCCAATTGGGGGTCATTTTTTTCCCTTATCGATTGATTTTAAATAAAATTGGAATATTCATTTAGTAATACTATATTAACAATTTAATGCATGTGCGACATTTCTTTTGGATAAAATTAAAACTCTTTTCTAATGAAACCTTTAAAAACGGATACTTTTTAAATTGATTCATTAACCGTGAGAATACTTCAAACATGTCCTTGATGAGTCATCACACATAAGTAAATTTTCACTCGTAAACATGAAAGTTTTAATAAATATATTGAGGTTTTTGAAAAGTGACACCCATTTCGTGCAGTGGACTTTGAATTTTTAGTCTAGTTCTAATTTCGATCTAGTTCAAATTTTGTTAAGTTAACACGTTACGAAATATAGGGGAGCTTTATACTATGCATTAATATAACTTTGATTTTTGCTTAATTTTTTACAAGGATAAAATTTTTATCATCGGAAAAACACATCTTTAAGAGATTTAAAATAAATATTTGTAAATATATATATATAATTTAATATCATTAAATATTTAGTATCTTCACACATAATTAACACATGTTAATTAAGTACGATTAAATTTAAAAGAAATCATAATTTTCATTAAATTAAAAAGAAATTGTACATTTAACTTTTAATCTAGCAAATATTAAAACATGAAAGAAATGATTGCGCTTTTACAGCATATAACTTTCATCATAAAAATTTGAATACTTATCACTTTTAAATGAAAATGATAAACCTTTATTTAAAATTTTTCAGTTTATAATTAGAGACATACAATTAACTAGAAACTTAAGTATAAAAACAGAAATGAATATCTAGCAATAAGGTTAACATTTTTAATAAAAAATTAATATTTTAGGTTAATTTTAAACGTGCTAGTATTTTTAGACTAGCGAAATATCCCTTTTTTTAGAAAATACTTTTCTGGTTTAATTTTCATTTATTTTTTAAATTTAACTTTTAAAAAATATTCTCAACTGTAAAAACTAGGGATTTGCTTTTGACAATTTTATTTGAATTTAAGATTTGTTTCGCATTTAGAAGTATATCTTATCAAAATAAATTGGAAATATTTAGATTTGTTTATTATTAATAATTTGAAAAATAAAACATTTAGAAGTAAATTTACTTACTTTTGTTTATGTTACATAAAAATCCAAAAGGGTTGAAAAAGAGTAGCAACACTTCACATTAGTTTTGTGATACTAAATGGAGTAAATTTTGAACATCAATATCTTATCTGTTTGGGTATTTCCATGAATACATGATTCATGAGATAAGCAGAATGTCATGTTCAAATATGAATCTAAGAACAGTGTTAATGAATTTACTTTATTCATATCGTATATACTTTAGCTATAATTAATATAATGTGTAATTAATAAGGGATTTAATTAATATGATGCGTTTTTAAATAAAATCTAAATATAATTGTATCTTTTTCAGTCTTATTTAATAGAAGAGGAATGCTTTTCAAATTTATTAAGAAACATGTAAGTTATTATTAGCTTGGAAATTGCAACTGAATTAAAAATTGACTTTTAACATAGAATTAGTCTTTTGCTAAATTTTCAATGAAAATATTTCTCACTTAAAAGTTTACTTCTCACATTAAAAAAGTCATATACTTGGAATTTTTACCGGGAAAATTTTCTCACATGGAAAAAGGCTTTAGTGATTGTATTAGAATAAAAACTTATCATATTAAAATTTTTAATAAGTAAATTATTATTATTAAATCTATGTCACCCACCACTCACTTTATTTACAAATAAATATTTTTCACTTTTTAATGGAAACAAAAATGGTAGGTAAAGCTTTCGTTTAATATTTTTAAATTAATATGAGTCTTTTTTTTTCAGTGCAACTCCTTCAAATTTAAAACCTTTTGAGAGCTTTTATAGGGAGAACGTAAACAAATCGAAGTCTCACATTTCAACAATAAAGGATTTATACTAAGTACACTACAAACTTATTTATAAAAAGGAAAGACATAACCTTATTTCAGTTTTTCGTTAAGCATATTTTTAATTCACAAGCAGGCTTCACACATATTATTTAGCACACAAGTTACTTCAGCGAAAAATCCCTTTTCCTTATCTAAATGATTCATAGGGATTCATACCTCCCTCATGAATACGTTATACAAACGATGTAATAGTTTAATGAATATAAATTTTAACTGAATCCTTTAAACTTTATTTGATAACATTCGATCATTTTTATATTTCAAAACGAAGAAAAATTATTGAATATCACCTAACAAGCATATACTTTTACACTAACATGTCATAAAAACACTTCTCAATATTCAAATTTTATGATATTTCGACATCTCTCGCCAAGCTTTTTAAGAATGAAAGACTATTTCGTTAGGATATTTAGCTTTTTGTATACAATTTTAGCAATAAATACATAATGCACTCAACTTTACTTTATCATTAAACATTAAATTAATCCATCGCTTAGCAATTCAAACGTAGGATTTTTTTATTTAGGGTAGATAAGTATACGTGTATATATATACATGCGCATATATGTGTGTGCATTTGTCAATGGGGGAAAAATTTAAAAGGTATACACATTGAAAGTTAATAAAATTATTTTAAAAAAATTATATAAATATTTCAAGACAGTATTAAAGATTTGAACAACTGATAAAAATGCTTTGAAAAACATTTAAAATTATTTAAAATGTTTCTTTCATATTTTAAAGTCAACAAATTTTAATACATAGCTATGTACATACAGGCATTTGAGCTATGTACATACATGCATTTGACCTATGTTAACAGAACAAATGTTTTAAATATTTCGATGCTATTTCCAAGTTACTCAATTTATACTTTTTGAATATGCATATACATATATTTGAAAATTTTAATGTTTTCTGTTAAAACTGACTAGTTATTTATCCTAGCATTATCCTAGTTATTTATCCTACATTTATTAACACAATAAACCAACTGCTTTTAAAAAGACTGTGTGATTATCAAAACAACCCAAATCCTTTTATCTGCACATGCGCAAACATTTTAATAAACTAGAGGTCACATTTTTAATCGAATAAAATAATGACTAATCAAATAGGTTATATCCTAACTTAAATGATACCTTTTTTGTGATATTGCTAAACATGCTACTACAATGTCTAATCAAATAGGTTCTGTACTAACGTTAATTATACCTTTTATGTGGCATTACTAAACTAGCTAACATGACATTATTAAACTAACTTGTAAAAATAACATGATAACCTGTTTTCACTAGACAAACTTAATAATTTTCGATGCTTTTGTTTGACAATCAACAAAGTTTTATGAAATATATTCAAAAAGTTTGCTGCGATTAAAAAACATGCTTATAACTTAGATAGTTTTCACTCTTTATATTTCAAAACATGCATATTATTACAAAACACAAGATATTGTTTAAATTTGAATTAAATAATCACCATTTTTCACAAGTTTACAATATTTTTATGCTAACTAGGGTTAGTAGTATTCAGACTTAAAAATATCTTTATAGATTAAACATGAAAATTAATGTGTATAAAAAACCTTTTACTATTTTTAGTTAAACTTCATGTCATGAAATATATCCAGTTAACTTTAAAATGTACTATTACAAATTAATGTTTTAAAATTCATTAAAATTATTAAATACTATTTCATTTTAATTTTAAAATTCATTTTTATATAAAAACACACAGAATAATAATACTTATCTAATATGGCAGCTAGCAGTCTTAAGCGCAACCTTCTATTACAAAAACTAAAATTCAAATTTAAACAATATCTTGTGTTTTGTAATAATATGCATGTTTTGAAATATAAAGAGTGAAAACTATCTAAGTTATAAGCATGTTTTTTAATCGCAGCAAACTTTTTGAATATATTTCATAAAACTTTGTTGATTGTCAAACAAAAGCATCGAAAATTATTAAGTTTGTCTAGTGAAAACAGGTTATCATGTTATTTTTACAAGTTAGTTTAATAATGTCATGTTAGCTAGTTTAGTAATGCCACATAAAAGGTATAATTAACGTTAGTACAGAACCTATTTGATTAGACATTGTAGTAGCATGTTTAGCAATATCACAAAAAAGGTATCATTTAAGTTAGGATATAACCTATTTGATTAGTCATTATTTTATTCGATTAAAAATGTGACCTCTAGTTTATTAAAATGTTTGCGCATGTGCAGATAAAAGGATTTGGGTTGTTTTGATAATCACACAGTCTTTTTAAAAGCAGTTGGTTTATTGTGTTAATAAATGTAGGATAAATAACTAGGATAATGCTAGGATAAATAACTAGTCAGTTTTAACAGAAAACATTAAAATTTTCAAATATATGTATATGCATATTCAAAAAGTATAAATTGAGTAACTTGGAAATAGCATCGAAATATTTAAAACATTTGTTCTGTTAACATAGGTCAAATGCATGTATGTACATAGCTCAAATGCCTGTATGTACATAGCTATGTATTAAAATTTGTTGACTTTAAAATATGAAAGAAACATTTTAAATAATTTTAAATGTTTTTCAAAGCATTTTTATCAGTTGTTCAAATCTTTAATACTGTCTTGAAATATTTATATAATTTTTTTAAAATAATTTTATTAACTTTCAATGTGTATACCTTTTAAATTTTTCCCCCATTGACAAATGCACACACATATATGCGCATGTATATATATACACGTATACTTATCTACCCTAAATAAAAAAATCCTACGTTTGAATTGCTAAGCGATGGATTAATTTAATGTTTAATGATAAAGTAAAGTTGAGTGCATTATGTATTTATTGCTAAAATTGTATACAAAAAGCTAAATATCCTAACGAAATAGTCTTTCATTCTTAAAAAGCTTGGCGAGAGATGTCGAAATATCATAAAATTTGAATATTGAGAAGTGTTTTTATGACATGTTAGTGTAAAAGTATATGCTTGTTAGGTGATATTCAATAATTTTTCTTCGTTTTGAAATATAAAAATGATCGAATGTTATCAAATAAAGTTTAAAGGATTCAGTTAAAATTTATATTCATTAAACTATTACATCGTTTGTATAACGTATTCATGAGGGAGGTATGAATCCCTATGAATCATTTAGATAAGGAAAAGGGATTTTTCGCTGAAGTAACTTGTGTGCTAAATAATATGTGTGAAGCCTGCTTGTGAATTAAAAATATGCTTAACGAAAAACTGAAATAAGGTTATGTCTTTCCTTTTTATAAATAAGTTTGTAGTGTACTTAGTATAAATCCTTTATTGTTGAAATGTGAGACTTCGATTTGTTTACGTTCTCCCTATAAAAGCTCTCAAAAGGTTTTAAATTTGAAGGAGTTGCACTGAAAAAAAAAGACTCATATTAATTTAAAAATATTAAACGAAAGCTTTACCTACCATTTTTGTTTCCATTAAAAAGTGAAAAATATTTATTTGTAAATAAAGTGAGTGGTGGGTGACATAGATTTAATAATAATAATTTACTTATTAAAAATTTTAATATGATAAGTTTTTATTCTAATACAATCACTAAAGCCTTTTTCCATGTGAGAAAATTTTCCCGGTAAAAATTCCAAGTATATGACTTTTTTAATGTGAGAAGTAAACTTTTAAGTGAGAAATATTTTCATTGAAAATTTAGCAAAAGACTAATTCTATGTTAAAAGTCAATTTTTAATTCAGTTGCAATTTCCAAGCTAATAATAACTTACATGTTTCTTAATAAATTTGAAAAGCATTCCTCTTCTATTAAATAAGACTGAAAAAGATACAATTATATTTAGATTTTATTTAAAAACGCATCATATTAATTAAATCCCTTATTAATTACACATTATATTAATTATAGCTAAAGTATATACGATATGAATAAAGTAAATTCATTAACACTGTTCTTAGATTCATATTTGAACATGACATTCTGCTTATCTCATGAATCATGTATTCATGGAAATACCCAAACAGATAAGATATTGATGTTCAAAATTTACTCCATTTAGTATCACAAAACTAATGTGAAGTGTTGCTACTCTTTTTCAACCCTTTTGGATTTTTATGTAACATAAACAAAAGTAAGTGAATTTACTTCTAAATGTTTTATTTTTCAAATTATTAATAATAAACAAATCTAAATATTTCCAATTTATTTTGATAAGATATACTTCTAAATGCGAAACAAATCTTAAATTCAAATAAAATTGTCAAAAGCAAATCCCTAGTTTTTACAGTTGAGAATATTTTTTAAAAGTTAAATTTAAAAAATAAATGAAAATTAAACCAGAAAAGTATTTTCTAAAAAAAGGGATATTTCGCTAGTCTAAAAATACTAGCACGTTTAAAATTAACCTAAAATATTAATTTTTTATTAAAAATGTTAACCTTATTGCTAGATATTCATTTCTGTTTTTATACTTATGTTTCTAGTTAATTGTATGTCTCTAATTATAAACTGAAAAATTTTAAATAAAGGTTTATCATTTTCATTTAAAAGTGATAAGTATTCAAATTTTTATGATGAAAGTTATATGCTGTAAAAGCGCAATCATTTCTTTCATGTTTTAATATTTGCTAGATTAAAAGTTAAATGTACAATTTCTTTTTAATTTAATGAAAATTATGATTTCTTTTAAATTTAATCGTACTTAATTAACATGTGTTAATTATGTGTGAAGATACTAAATATTTAATGATATTAAATTATATATATATATTTACAAATATTTATTTTAAATCTCTTAAAGATGTGTTTTTCCGATGATAAAAATTTTATCCTTGTAAAAAATTAAGCAAAAATCAAAGTTATATTAATGCATAGTATAAAGCTCCCCTATATTTCGTAACGTGTTAACTTAACAAAATTTGAACTAGATCGAAATTAGAACTAGACTAAAAATTCAAAGTCCACTGCACGAAATGGGTGTCACTTTTCAAAAACCTCAATATATTTATTAAAACTTTCATGTTTACGAGTGAAAATTTACTTATGTGTGATGACTCATCAAGGACATGTTTGAAGTATTCTCACGGTTAATGAATCAATTTAAAAAGTATCCGTTTTTAAAGGTTTCATTAGAAAAGAGTTTAAATTTAACCAAAAGAAATGTCGCACATGCATTAAATTGTTAATATAGTATTACTAAATGAATATTCCAATTTTATTTAAAATCAATCGATAAGGGAAAAAAATGACCCCCAATTGGATAAAAATTCTAGATTAATAAATTCATTCAAAAATTGTGACGCAATATTAAATTATTCATAAAATTCGTTTTGTGTGACGAAATATTAATTATTCATTCATTAAATTCACAATCAGTGAGATAATAAAAATCTTAAATTAATTATTTGAAAATCTTAATTTGTACCCCACCATTAGTCAATCGAAATTAAAATCTAATATCCTATCACGATAAAAAGGAAAACCCCTTATCTCCTTATCTAGATAAAGTGATTCACTTCTGAGTGTTCCCAAAGATAACGCACGATGACCACGGTTCAGTATAGTAGACATTTTCATACAGAAACACGCGTTTTTTTAGGCTCTGAAAGTCATTTGAAGTAAAGTAAGTGTGTTTAATTTATGTATTTAATAGTTTTATTCTAAAAAGCGTAATATTAGTGTAAATTTGTAAAAAATGCGTTTTTTTTTTCCAAAATCTTATTAAAAATTCAAAGTGTTTTAATATAAACGTTTAAAAAATCGATTTTCTAGTTTTGAAAAATAGATCTAGATAATTTATAATGGCACTGTTTAAAAAATAGAAAACATGCGTCAATAAAATTTGAAGGGACAAATTCAAACGAACCATTGAATAGGTAACCCCAATATTTTACAAATATATATTCATTTAGGGGTAGGGGGTATACATTTCCTAATATCTTTATGAATGGCATTTCATGTTTTTTTCAAAATAAATTTTCATATAAATTAAGCAATACATGCTTAAAAATTGCATAACAAATCGAAAACTGATATCCTTAAAAATATCCTAACAATTTCTATTTATGATTAAATCCGCGAAAACATAACCACCGATCTAACACGTATTCAGAAAAAAAAAATTCTAAAATTCATTAACACTATTTAAAAGGTGGGTTGATTTTTACGGACGATTATCTACACTAGGCCCGAGGGGGGAGTGCCCTTCGTGGAGGTCTTTCTAAGGGAACCTAACCCATATTTACGCATGCAAATCCATGACTCAAACAAAACTCCGAACGATTAGGCCGACGGGCGCGATTGATTATCTACACTAGGGATATAGGGGGGAGTGTCCTTCGTGAAGGTCTTTCTAAGGTAACCTATCCCGAATTTACACATGAAAATCCATGGTTCGAAGAAAACTCCGAACGATTAGGCCGACGGGTGCGATTGGGATCGAACCCAACACTTCCCGTCTATTAGCTTCGTGAGCATAACCTCTCACCCACGGGTGGGGCAGTACTATTAAAAAATTCGCAGAAATAAATTCTAACGCTAAATGACAAAAATTCACATGTGACCTCATTCATATTTTAAATTTTAAATTACTATTTCCCCCTAAAATGTAAGCGCAAACGTCGCTAAATTGAATCGCGTAAAGTCCTCTCATACAATTTATGTTTAAAATTCCATTTTAATCTTAAAATGTGCGTTAAAAGATAAAGTCTCCCAATTAAAATGTTTAATGAATGTTTAAAATTCGATTGCTAAAGGAAAATCGCGAAAAAAATATATTTGAAAGTTCCCAAATTAAAAATCGTTGCCAGTAAAAACACCGAAAACTCAAGTGTGCTAAAAAAATAAATGTCCTCGAAAAGAAAAAAAAATCTATCTCAAAAATTACTCCCAAAAATTAAAGTCTCCCAATTAAAAATTCTTAATTAATTATCATTAGTAAAAAAAATCAAACTCAAAATAACCCCTCGTACTGGAGTACGACGAAAAGAAAAATCTATCTCCCAAAAAATTCTATCTTCAAAAATACTCCCAAAAAAGTTAAAGTCCCCCAATTAAAATTTCTTAATTAATTATCATTAATGAAAAAATATCAAACTCAAAAAACCCTCGTACGACGAAAAAAAAAAAAAAAAAAATCAATGTCCCAAAAATTTCAAAAAATTACTCCAAAAAAGTTTTAGTCCCCCAATTAAAATTTCTTAATTAATTATCGTTAATGTATTTTTCAAATGTAAAATTATCCCTAAGTACTGTAGTACGGTGAGAAAAAAAATCACTGTCCCAAAAATTTCAAAAAATTACTCCAAAAAAGTTAAAGTCCCCCAATTAAAATTAATTATCATTAGTAAAAAAAAAACAAACTTAAAATTACCCCTCATACTGTAGTACGGAAAGGAAAAAAATCAATTTCCCCGAAAAATTCTATCTTCAAAAATTACCCCCCAAAAAGATAAAGTCCCCCAATTAAAATTAATTATCATTAGTAAAAAAAATCAAACTCAAAAAACCCCTCGTACGACGAAAAAAAAAAAAATCAATGTCCCAAAAATTTCAAAAAATTACTCCAAAAAAGTTTAAGCCCCCCAATTAAAATTTCTTAATTAATTATCGTTAATGTATTTTTCAAATGTAAAATTATCCCTAAGTACTGTAGTACGGTGAGAAAAAAAAATGAATCTCTAAAAATTTCAATCTTCAAAAATTACCCTGAACAAAGTTAAAGTCCCCCAATTAAAATTAATTATCATTAGTAAAAAAATTAAACTCAAAATAACCCCTCATACTGTAGTACGGAAAGGAAAAAAATCAATCTCCCCAAAATTCAATCTTCAAAAATTACCCCCAAAAAAGATAAAGTCCCCCAATTAAAATTAATTATCATTAGTAAAAAAAATCAAACTCAAAATTACCCCTCGTACTGTAGTACGGAAAGGAAAAAAATCAATCTCCCAAAAATTTCTATCTTCAAAAATTACCCCGAAAAAAGTTAAAGTCCCCCAATTAAATTTAATTATCATTAGTAAAATAATTAAACTCAAAATAACCCCTCATACTATAAGATGACACATCACCTTCACCGCCACATCACCTTGACCCCGCCTCCAAGAGTACGACGCATGACCTTCATACCCCATGACCTCCGCCGCCGCATGACCTTCACAGGTGCACAGAGGTCGTGCCGCCGTGCCGCTGACCTAGAACCCCCAATTATTATCTACTACTGTCATATTTTACGATTTAAAACAAAATTTAAATTGATTAAAATTGTTCCAAACTCAAAAATATGCCCCATTGAGCACTGTCGAAGTCGATTCAATTTTGTTGCTATGGAAACAACTTCTTCGATATGGAAATTTATAACGGCAGCATTATTCATTTGGCCTTAAAAGTTATTTTTATAACCGGTAAAGCCGTTTAAATTTTTAAAATAAATGTGGATTGGAGAATAAAACAATGGCAAACTTTCATTCAAATCGGCAACAAGCAACATGTATAATATAAAATGTAAATAATAATAAATGGTTTACGTTTAAATTCATTAAATACCGCACATTCTCAAAATAAATTGAAAGCAATTGTCAGATTCATTAAAATCGTTTGCTTTTGGCGAGGAAAAGTGCTGCTCGCCAAATTGCGTGTCGCTTTCGTCTTTTTACGCCAATTATTCGAAAGTATTTTATTTTTTTACATAATTTCTACTGGAATTCCGCCGCTAATTTTAACTGATCCTTTATTACATACATGATAGTTTCACTAGAATTTTTTTCAACATATTCTGAGTATGCCCAGTATGGAGACCTTCCTTGTGAGAGGTGCTGGAAACTAAAGTGCCTTTATAAATAAATGAGTGGTGATATACGAGTAATAACATTTTATTGGTCTGGAGGATTTTGTACAAAACCTTGACAAGCCTGTCATTATACCGTCAAGGTAAGGTTTGTTGGCTTACCCTGCCAAGGAAGATCCAATGACTAAAATTATTTATACAAGTTGGTACGCGTGGACTTTAACTCTTTTGTACTATATCTTTCAGATAAATGTGCTATATCTTTCGATAATGGCGGAAAGAACTACTATAAATGAATGACACATAAACTTACTCATTACAAAATTATTTCAGTTTAAACGCAACGATTATCGAATGATTTTGAATTATTTATCTAAGCACAATACATGCCACATTAAATAATATGTATTTAGAAACGAAGGGAAGAAATTAAGAATCGACCGTTTTTTGAGACCGAAACAGAAACTACAACCGAATATTCATATTTTCGGCCGAAAATGAAAAAGTCTAGAAATTTTTTTTAACCCTTAACCGGAAACGTGCGTCTGTGAGATGTTTGCGTCCACCTATCTACCCTTAATATTTTCTCTCTCCGACATTCCAAACTTATTTGTATGCTGTTATATTAAAACTTGGTCCTCTTAATGCATTACTATTAAAGATTAAATGTTTAAGTTCACTATTTGGTAAATTATTAAGTGTTCTGTTTGTGCACGGGTTTTTCACGTTTCCGGTTAAGGGTTAAGTAATATACATACATAAATGTACAGAATTATTAATTAATTATACATGTAATTACACGTATAGCCCATGTTGTGCCTCAGACAAAAAACATTTAATTTTCTAATAAAACAAAAGTGTAATTGATTCATCTAAGACACAGAATGATTTTCTAATCATACAAATTTCATCTAATTAAAAAATATTTTAAGTATACATGCTTTGATTTATCTTTTATAATGATTTTTGCATATGATCATCCAACATGCTAGTACTTTCTCAAAGAGTATTCGAAACACTTCAAGTGTTTTAAATTAAAAATTTTCTATTACTGTTAAGTCTGCAGCTTTTAACGAACACGTGAAAAGCGTCTTCAAAGTTTAATCATATTTGCATTGCTTGCTTTATAATTTGCACTCACATCTTGAGTCAGTCATGACTGATAATTATAAAAAAGTAAAGTTCATAGCAATAAATAAAGATTGTCTCATTTGAACCGATACAGAATGAAAATTTCCGAAGGAAGAAACTATATTTTTGGAATACAGATAGTTTCGGTCTGAGCGAATTTTTGGCAGCATTTTCGCCAAAAAACGAATGTTCTGCGCAATTCAGATTTCGGATCGAAACCAAAACCGAATTTTCGGTCGATCCCTAAAAGAAACATCTTTAGGTGAAAATAATTTCCAAAATTTTTACTGCTAACAAGAGAATTCTGTAAAGAAGAGCAGAATAAGTCACCACACTGGAAGCCATAGTATTTGTTCGGACAATTTTAGCAGTTGAATTCATACAAATTATCTTAATCTCTCTCATAGTGTCAGGATCTCACTGTGCCTCAACTATAGGGTGGCAGAGGTTGATAAGAGAAGGTTAATTTTATTCTGTCACTCAGGTAGACTCCCCACTTCCCATTCTTCCAGATTCCAATTCACTTCTCATATTATCTTGTCTACGAATATCGAAAATCTTTGGGATAACCTCAGAGTAAAGATAAGAAGTCTATGAAGTTATATGAGAAGTCTATGGGGATAACCGACAAGATCTTTAGAAGAGGCAACTTCCCCTTGCATGGTCTTGTACTTAATCCTTTTGTTGAACGGCTTTCAAATGTATAGTCTTTTCATTCAATGTGGCACTTCTAAACTTTCATGCTGCTGGCAAGACAAAAGACCTCATGAAAAATGCTGCACAGCAAAATCCTGTTGCCATGTTTATAAGGTAAACCTCAAACATAAAATTTTGATGAGCCTCAAACAGAAATGATTTTCATAGCATTTTAAATTTTAAATATCACAAAAGAAAAAGTTTTATGTTTAGTAAGCCTACATTGTAGAAAATAAGTTGTGTAGTAAAGTATTACGTACTACGACCAATTAAAAATATTATGTTACTACTTTGAATTTAACTAATTTTTTTAATGCCATTTAAATGGAAAATTGCAGAAAAAATACGATTGATAAAGAGAAATAAAATCTGAAGAGGGTTGTTAACTAGTTCGAAAGATTTAGCTCATGTTATATATTTTCAGCCAGACATGAAAGGTTCTTCATACATTTCGGTCACAGAAAATTAGCGTCCTGTTCCAATAAATAAAAATTTTATTGATTTTAAATCTCTCACTAAATAAACATACTTTTGCAGGGAGAGGGAATGGTGAACTTTATGGCACACGTACCATAAGTGCCAGGCAACAGATTATTTTCGGGACGCCATTGATTCAGGTTCTAAATCAAAACAGAGTGAAATTGCACAAAATGCACGAATTTAGATTAAATAGAGTTTGTCTGAATTCGATTGGCTGTCGTTGTTATACAGATTGAAGAAACTGAATGCAAACTAATCAATCCCAATATGGCTCAATATTGGTTAATATTTTTTTTTCAAATTAACAGAGAATTAGCAGATTATCAGAAGCGTAAGATTATAAGGCATTATAAGCAAAAATGTCGATGGTAAAATTATGACAACTTGGAATTCAAATTCAGAAGTGAAGATCTGTAGGCTGTTCTCAACTGCTCTGCTCAACAAGCGCAAAACGTTTTGACACATTTACAAATTCATTTTTTATCGGAAAGATATAAAATTCGAAAGCCTGACCTTGGAAGCGATTTGGAATCGAACTGTGTTTTCCATTTTTTGATCAATAAATTACCTATTGAGTTGGAAGCGATTTTGATCACGTGACAAACATGTTTTTTTGCCCTTTCTTGAGTGGTTATTCAACTTTCGCGCGGAAATTCGGTTCAAAACACCCACTTTGACGCTATTTTCTGAAAGATCTATTGCGTTTGAAAAAAAACCCGGGAAAACAGCTCGATTACATAGTTTCTCAATAACAACACCTGCTAGTTTCATGCATTTCCGTACAAAAATAAATTAAAACTTATGTCATAAAGTTGCCCTCTTGGATTTGAGAACAGCCTTAAGGGTGTATTCAAAAAAATATTTGTTCACCCACCCTCAACAGCTCCAAATTTTCTGAGACATTTTCAGACTCATTTTTAAAAACAAAAACATGAAACTTGCTGAGGTCATTTTTGAAGAGATGTATAAGAGGCATGATTTCATTTTTCGCTCAATTAATTAGAATTTTATTTTTAAACAATTATTTTCTTAGTATGACCATTTTTTTTTCATTCCCAGATCTCCCGCTTCGGAAAATTCGGTTCAAAACGACAACTTTGACAGCATTTTTTGCAATATTTTCTGCATTTATCAAAAAATTGATAAGCACGGCACATTATGTAGTTTCTAAATAAGAGAATTTGCCAGTTTGATGCGTTTGAGAGCAAAAATGAATTTCAAAATAAATCAGCAAATAAGCAGTTTGGATTGGAATAAACCCTTAAAGAACTACTAATGACAGTAACTGTTCGTAAGGGGGTTCGCAATCACTTTACTACCAGTATTTTAATAAACTAAATTTCTCCTTGTTCAATCGTAGAACATTCCACGGTTAGATAAAGTCAAATTAAGATGTGAAAATTCTGGTAGCAAAGTGATTGTGAACTCCCCTGATGAGCCGCCGCTGACTAATTAATGAGCATTTTCCTCATAAGTTTTATCACTTATCGTCAATGTTTCTCTGAAACAAGAAGTCAAATGTTATTAACAAGATGAATATAAAATGCTTTTGCATAATTCATAAATTTATTGTGAAGCTATCATCAATTGATTTTTGCTCTTTTATTTGTTTTCTGATTTAAACCTGATTTATTTTTGAAATTTTTATAATTTATCATCATCTATTGCTATCATGCTGGTATTTTTTAACTGATGAGGATTACACAAAGATGTTTTAAAGTTGGGCAATTCTTTACAATAAAAAAACAAGTAAAAGTTAAGTTTAAAAAATCAAAAAACCCGCCTGCGTAAAAAGCGAGCTAATTAATTATTTCTCATCAATGTGAAACTATTTTTTTATATTACTTACCTATTTTTTTTATTTACTTGTATTGATGACTTTTAAGTTGTGTTTAATTATTAGTTCCTATCTATAAACACTGTTTTGATGAGGCCTATAGATGTCTATGATGGTTAGAGTTGCAGTAAAGCTAGAGATCCTACCTACACAACTTACAGGTTGTGTAATATTTAAACGGAGCTTCTGATTGTAAAATAGTCAATGAAATATCGTCTTCATTTTGAAAGACCTACATAATGATATGCTACTCAATATGGTGCGTAAACATTTTTTTCGTCTCTACCGCCATTTTGTATTTTACGGCAGCCATTTTGAATTTATAAAAACAGAACCTAGTTTATAACCATCGGACGGTTAAGAGGAATCGATAGAGACCTCATTCATTAAAATCCATCCATCCGTTGGGATGTTCCGAGGATATAAAGAAATCCACGTACCCAGATACGCGTGAAACACATAACCCTTCTTGGCAGTCGGGTAATAAAATGTTTTTGCATAGTTCATAAATTTATTGTGAAACTATCATCAATTGATTTTTGCTCTTTTATTTGTTTTCTGATTTAAACCTGATTTTCTTTTGAAATTTTTATAATTTATCATCATCTATTGCTATCATGCTGGTATTTTTTAACTGGTGAGGATTATACAAAGATGTTTTAAAGTTGGGCAATTCTTTACAATAAAAAAATAAAGAGTTCACCCATCATTAGTTTTGCTATTCAAAAACAAGGAAACAGCATATTTTGTAATGAAAATATTCATAGACTTGCGTCTCCATAGTGTTCTTGTTTTCTTTTTAATTGCTGTCTTCAGACAGATATATGATTTTAGGTAATCAAAACATGTTCTCAGCAGTGTTGAATTCACACTTTTCTCCGGGAGGGATTTCTTTGGCTCCGGTGTGTGGGGGGGGGGGACATTATAGAGTTCTGGGAGGGAAATTGCACTTTTTGACCATTGAAAATACAAAATCTCAAATCTTCCAGGGGGGGGGGGGCTTCTCATTGCTCCGGGTGGAGATGTCCCCTCCCCCGGGCCACCCCCTGAATTCAACACTGGTTCTCAGTCTGTGTGGTAAAAGCTCTTTCTGTGAAATCTGTTTAAAATCTACGTAGTCTGCGGTAATGAAGAACCCAGAAAGACTTCACAAGTCACTAAACGTTGGTCAATAGGTTTAAGCCTTTTAGTCCAATTAGTTTCTGAAAAATAAACAGATCAACAAGCAACCATTAGTGACTATTTCTTATCATAATACATATTTAATGCGAGAACATATTATTTTTCGGTATTTCAAACAGTCTATGGCTAGTCCACTATCTCATTTGTCGCCCATAGCCCATGTTTCTGATTACAAAGTGATTCCGACCGCTGATTGCACAGCAGATAGTTTGGGAACATTTTAGTTGTTCTTCCCTCCCCGTTTTGATTTACAACTAGAAGTTGGGGGGTGAATGCACCCCAATAAGCAGTGGGGAAGCATAGTCTTTGATGTAACCGGCTAAGTAGGTTAGAAGACTGCAGAAAACACTTTGCTGAAGTTGAATGAAGCCTTGTTGTTTTACTTTCGTAAATGAAGTAGATTTTTAAAGGAAACGATAAAACGGAACTGGATGCATGCAATGAATGATTCACTTTTGAAACGGACTTTTGTATGGGTTGTCACGCAATATTTGACTCAAGCGGATAAAAATTTCATGTATAAAAAAAGAGCATGTTTGATTTTTGCAGGTAATCGGGATTCGATTGAATTTGTTGATTTAGGCAAAATCAACAAATGATTTTGGGCATTTGCATATCATTGAAGTACATACAGCGGAACTCTGGTGATCATTCAGTTTCTTTATATGCACACATACATGCGCTATTAAATACCTGCTACAGAGTATTAATAATACATGGAACTTATTCCAGAGAGAAACATTCGCCTTGCATACAATATTTCAAATGAAAATCAAATTTCATAGTAATTAGCTTAAGGGTGTATTCGAAAAAATATTTTTCCACCCTCAACAGCTCGAAATTTTCTGAGACATTTTCAGACTCATTTTTAAAAGTAAAAACATGAAATTTGCTGGGGTGATTTCTGAAGACATGTTTAACATGCCGTGAGATTTCATTTTCAGCTCAATTAATTAGAATTTGAATTTTAAACAATTATTTTCTCTGTATGACCATTTTTTTCATTCCCAGATCGCCCGCTTCGGAAAATTTGGTTCAAAACGTCAACTTTGACAACGTTTTTTACAGTATTTTCTGCATTTATCAAAAAATTAAGAAGCACGGCACATTGTATAGTTTCTAAATAAGAGAATTTCCCAGTTTGATGCGTTTGAGGGCAAAAATGAATTTTAAAATGAATCAGAAAATAAGCAGTTTGGATCGGAATACACCCTTAAGAGACGCAAAGGGCCAACATGGTGAAAAAGATTCCATACCGGGAATCGAATCTGGGCCATCAGTATAGCGCACTGACGTTCTACCTACTAAACCATATGGAACGATACCCAGTCTGGAAAATTTCTCACTATTACCCCATATGGTTTAGTCGGTAGAACGTCAGTGTGCTATACTGATTGCCCGGGTTCGATTCTCGGTATGGCATCTTTTTCACTATGTTGGCCTTTGCGCCTCTTAAGCAATTACTTTGAAATTTGATTTTCATTTGAAATATAGAATATTAGTAATAATAATAATTGAAGGGTCAGGAGGGTTGGGGGAGCGATGATAGTCACAGTCACAGATAGATAGTAGTCATACACTGTCAAAAACTGTAATTTTTACAGAAAAGAAATTTTTAAAAGAAAAAAGTTTTCTCTGTAAAAAAAAAATTTACAAAAAAAATCCATACTTTCATACAGAAAAAACAGTTTTTTCTGTATGAAAACTTAATTCTATAATTTTTACCCCCCCCCCCCTCAAAAAAAAAAAATCCATATTTTATTAACAGAAAAAAGCTGTTAAAAAAATCTGTTTTTTCGTTATTTATCATTCTTGTTTTATATCTGCATTAACTTTCATCGTTCTTCGTTTTAATCAATCTTAAATTATGTTTTTCAAGTTCTTTGATTCTTTTTTCAAAGGATTACTTTAATTTCTCCTCCAATCTAATGTTGTTAAACGTCAAACAATAGCACGCCTCTCATGCTAAACAGTTGGCACTGTCACTCAATTTCACACAAAGTCGGCTATTATCATTTTACTTCTTCCCTTCAATTCAAATATTAAAGTGAGACGAAAATGTGGAAGTAAGAAAATTATAAGAGGAAAAATAAGATTTGTTTTTATGATATATGAGACATTTATTTAGCATGGTAAATACTCTTGACAAACAAATATTTTGAAATAATGATTCCAAGAACATCTCAATCAAACAAGCTCTTTAAAATACAGTTTGACACGATCCATATATTACAGTGATATTAATCCCTTCAGACCTTTCGGGATGCAAGATCAGACATTTCAAAAAGCCATATCATAACGATCGTATTGAAATTAGGTATATAATTGCCTATTCGATAAATTTATTGAAAACATTATGTAAATAGAATTAATCTGTATTTAATAATCATATTAGTAAACCATAATAGTAATTTTAGTACCATGAATGTACTGAAAAACTGAATATATCTTTAACCTCGAGCTTATTTTATTTAATTTGCATTTTTATAGCATTATCCATACATAAAATCGATGAAATTCTGATGAATATAGATCTTTGTTAATGATTTATATTGCAATAACTGCGCGTAATGAACGTCTGCTTATTTAATGTTTATTGCGCTATTTCCAAGTACATTTTAATGGAGCTAACATATGATCATTTTTCCAAGAACACTTCCCTTATTGAAAAACCTCAACACTTACATGGAGTACCTAGTTTTACCTAACAAACACACTGGGCGATATAATCACAATTCAAATTAATGTTAAATATATACTCCCTTGCTACCTCTAGCGACTTTACTGCATTACTAATTTTCTCTTTGGCTGGTTCTGTTTGTAGCAGTGTCGCTGAATTGTGATACATATATTTCAGAAATCCAGCATTCCAACCTCCATGTTGACAACAACCATATGAGCCTGGCTTTCCTGCATGGAGGTGACATGAAGTATAAAGACTGTTATCTGTATTATTTTTAGTTAATATTTGGGGCATTCTCACAATCTTTTGACTTTCGGGAATAAAAATCTGGCGAAATTAAACATGCTAAAATAACATTTTAATCTGATAGACGAATACCTTAATGATTCAAAATAAAGAAAAAATGGTCAGCAGCGAAATTTTTTTTTATTTAACTGAGGTTTATGTTAAACTTGCGAGTTTAATTTTCCTTACCATTTTACCACTAAAACTTTTTATTTTCTTCTAAATTTTTACTTACAATAAATTTGCATAGTACCCACAGGATATTCAAATAAGAAATAATAATAATAATGTAGTATTTTTAGTACAAAATTTTGGTATAACATTGTCTTAAAGGGGTGTTAAAGAAGAGACGGTAAAGGTAAAAAAAAGGGGACGGTGGAAAAAAGGGACGAAATGGGAAAAAAAGGGATGGTAAGGATGAAACGGTAAGAAAAATTACCACCTATTTTAAGAAAATCATATTAAGACTAAGTGGTAGACACAATGTTCATTGATTTTTAGAAACAGTTATTTACATTGGATTAAATAATAATAATAAAAAAAATTAATTTACCACGAAAAGTGCAGGAATAAACCTTGGGGACGGTAAGACTACCAATAAAGCCACGATGCTTGAAATTGATATTTAAAGGCTGATTTAAATTCTGCAATAAATTTCCTGTCAAATAATTTTAGACATTTTTTCTCTAGCATACCTCTACTTGAGAAAAAAAACTTGAAAAAAATTCTGTGGCTGCATCTGAAGTGATTTTCTGTTTAATTTTAGAAGAGTGACGGTAAGGAATCTAAAATCCAGGGATAGAGTTTAAAAAATAATAACGACCCTAAAAATGTGCGCATGTTAATTTTTTGCTACATATTTAGATAAAACAATAGTTCCAGTTTTGGAAAAAAATTACATCGAATTATTTTTATTGAAACAATTTTATACAGACAGCTCCAAACTTAAAAATCAGCATCAGGGACACGGGCGGTACAGGAATTTTTCCTGGTATTTGGACCCCCAACATCGTCCAAAACTTATTTATCTCCTTAATATTGTTATGTAGTCATGCAATGGGATGTTTCCCAGTATATGAAATAAAAAAAAAAGGGAACATGTACTAAAATAAAAATTATTATTCAGGGACATAAAAGTCAAAAGATTGTGAGAATGCCCCATTTATCATATCGAATCATATTTTTCTTTGACTTAATTAGTTTTTTTACTTTTATTAATTTATTTATTTATTGTTAGTTCGGAGTTTTGCATTCTGGAGTTATTTTTTGTCTTTATTTTATGAGATATCGGAGGAAGTATAGAAAGATTTTCTAGTAGAAAAACTATCCTCTGTTACAGAAAGTCTCATATTTTTCCTGCATCGTGAAATATACCCCGTGACAAAGTATTTCATGATATAATCCTTCCACTACAAGTTAAATAAGTTAATTTCTTGCCCTTAATATGGTTTTTTCTTAATATAATATTAAATGGCCCAGCAACATCAAATAATATCTTCTGTCTGCCTATAATTAAACATATATATACACTGTAAAAAAAAAAAAAAAAAAAAAAAAAAAAAAAATCTTTAAAATACGTAAATCGTACTGGTCCGTATTTTAACGGAATTTTATTTTTGTAAATTACAGAAAAATTTCCGTTCTTTTGCATATTTACGTATTTAAAACTGGTTTTTTAAAAGACAAAATATAATTTTTCAAGCGCAAACTCACATCTATATGAACTTCACTCTTCACGGAAACGTTTACATCAAGGTCAGAATTAATTTAATTCAAACAACACTTATCCGCCACGGGATTCGAACTAGGAAACTATCCTCTTCCAGCTCATTGCCTTGACTATTCAGCCACGGTTACATAATTATCGGTACTTATTTCAGATTCCTTTTATGACGCACAGGCAAGGTGTTAAACAAGAAAGGTATTTTCGTAGAGATATTTTTTTCCCAATTGAGTGCAAATCTGAATGCTATCCACGGTTTTTTTACATATTTTATTTATGTAAAACCAACATTTTTGCCAATATTGGGGAATCATTGGATATATTTTCAATATAGAGCTACATTTAGCAAACACTGCACGAAAAGAAGGATTTTGTTAAACAACAAAAAAAATAATTGCTCCAAACAAATTTTGCCCCATCCAAATATTTTTTTTTTTTTTTAATATTAATACGGGTTAGGTTCCCTTAGAAAGACCCCCACGAAGGGCACTCCCCCCTGGTCCTATATCCCTCCCGCATATAATTGGCCGTCGTAAATACAACCAACCAACCAACCAAATATTTTTTGTTGAATTGACAAAACCATTTTGTTTAATCAGTAAAATTTTATTGAACGAACAAAATCATTTTATTAGTCGAACCAACATTTGGTCAGTCCAACTAAACATTTTAGCTGGGGCTATATTAACTAAATTTTTTTTTCCCGTGTGGCGTTTGAAAATAATTCCATGGTAAAACAAGTATTTACAACAATTAATTCCTTCGCTTTCCAAGCATAGCAACTACTTCTAAACATTATTTACTGTTTTGAAAGCAATGCAGAACTATTCCATAAAATTTATGGAAAACTTACAGGATTTATACGGATTTCGTAATCTCGAAATGTCAATTACGGTAATTGTACTGTTTTCTTAGAAAAATTAAACTATTCCGTAAAATTTTATGGAAAAATTTGCGTATATTGATGGATTTTTTTTTTTTTTTTTTTTTTTTACAGTTTACAAACATTGAATAATAACACGTGAATATAAACACATAAATATGCATGTATGGTATATTGTATGTATTTATTAATAATTTAAAAAATCTTATGTGGAAAAGAAAACACAAAAATTCACTACGTATCTCCCCTGTAATATAATAAACATCCTTATAAATCACCTCCTTATAAATGGCATAAAATCTTTTGTTGCAAATTTTACGGAGAATTGTGAAAAATGCATTATAAGCGGGTTGTATGAAAATTCACTGTATAATTACTTAATTTCTTAGTAAAAATATTTTAGAAATAATTTCAGAATTCCAAATAATAAATTTCTTAAAAAGTTTTTACTCGAACAGAAATGTAATTACCACTATATACGTATGTTTTTCAAAGAGGAATTTCTTGCTATTGACAAAGTAAATTAAATAGCTTGCAAGAGGAATGCGCCAAAAACATGGTAATGGAAAAATATTTTTTCTCGAACTATGTATGGGAAGTACCCCTTTAATCTTTTTATAGAACTTTTTCAATAAAATTTTGATTTTTCTTCTGGAGATAATCTATTAAAATTAATGCATTTTTCTTCTTTCATATATTTAGGAAAATTCCATTAAATCTTTAACAAAATGATGTGTGTAAATATATCTACTTTCGTAAATTACCTCACGATTGTAGAAAATTTGAGCTATGCTAGTAGCGTCAAAGAAAGAAACGAAGTTCAAATATTTGGAATGGGAAGCCGGCAATGTTTTGTGCGTGTCCAGATTAGCGTGAAATTCAAAGAAAAGTCCGGAGTTTTGCAGATTGCGAATGTGCCTGATGATAATGAAAAAAAAAAAAAAAAAAAAAAAAAATTGCGGGAGATCTTACATGAAACTCAATTAATAAAATGTGACATTAAGAATAATTATTGGATGGACATAGTACATTGTATGTATATTTGTAAATAATTTAATTCTGCAGCCCTCGCGTCGGCTATTGACCCGGTTAATGGCTTATTAATTTCATTCTCAAAATAAAAATACGAAGAGTGGGTTTATTGGGCAAATTTTATGTTCAAATTAACGAGAATTAAACCTTTTTATAGAATGGAGGCGCTTTTTTTTTTTTTTAACTACCTTTTTTAACCATAAAATTTACATTTTAAGTTGCCCGGACGAAAAAAACACTACGTGAGTACTGGATGGTTATTTTATGTGATGGAAAGAAAATACAAAAATTTCTCTGCGTATCTCCCCTGAAATATAATAAATATCCTTATAAATCCTCTCCTTATAAATGGCATAAAATCATTTGCAAATTTCAGAATTCTAAAAACAAGGCATTGTGAGCGTGATGCATGAGATTTTACTGTATAATTACTTCATTTCTTAGTAAAAATATTTTAGAAATTATTTCAGAATTCCAAATAATAAATTTCTTAAAAGTTTTTACTCGAACAGAAATGTAATTATCACTATATACGTATATGTTTTTCAAAGAGGAATTTCTTGCTATTGACAAAGTAAATTAAATAGCTTGCAAGCGGAATGCGACAAAAAACATGGTAATGAAAAAACATTTTTTCTCTAACCTGTGTAGAAAGTATCCCTTTAATCTCTTCATAGAACTTCTTTTTAATAAAATTTTGTTGGTAATAAAATTTTGATTTTTCTTCAAGAGAAAATCTATTAAAATGAATGCATCTTTCTTCTTTCATATATTTAGGAAAATTCCCATTAAATCTTTAACAAAATGATGTGTGTAAATATATCTACTTTCGTAAATTACCTCACGACGGTAGGAAATCTGAGCTATGCTAGTGTCAAAGAAAGAAACGAAGTCCAAATATTTGGAATGGGAAGTCGGAGATGTTTTGTGCGTGTCTAGATTAGCGTGAAATTCAAAGAAAAGTCCGGAGTTTTGCAGATTGCAAATGTGCATGATTGATAATGAAAAGAAATTTCTTCGCGGGAGATCTTACATGGAACTAAGTTAACAAAATGTGACATTAAGAATAATTATCTGATAAATGGAATTTCATTTGCGAATTTGCGAACGTAGCTTTGTCTATAATTTTCTATATTAACTTGTTTGGCAGAGAAGTTATGATTTTTAAGGAACAGTGAAAGCAGTGGCGCATCCAGGATTCTCACCTGGGAGGAGTTTTGAACCATTGTTACTTATAAAAAGTACAATTTCATTATGCTACAAGTTCATAAAGTAGTGTTTAGTAAATACGTAGCACATAAAAACCAATGTAATGAAAAGCAGAAGAAAATATAATAAATTCAACATTTATGCGCTTAAAAGTTTTATAAAAGAGCCCTCCTTTAACCTTCAGAAGAAAGAAAGGGGGGAAAAAAAGTCCTTCCGGCCAGTGCCGGGAGGAAGAGGTAGCTTTCATATTCCTTATTTTAAAAAAGCTAACTTATATTATTCAAACACGCGAAGCTCAATTTAGTGGAAACCGAATATAGGAGATTCAATACTAATTTTTATCAATACTAAATCATTATGAATGAGAATTTCGCGAAATTAGTCAGCTTTATCCAAGTTGCTTTTATTTAAAGTAACTTATATTTGGCTGCCAAATTCGGCGATTTCTTAAAGTGCCTGCCATTTTAAGACAACATGGTGGATGAGGCTAACGAGTGAAATTGGTCGAGACCTTAGTAATTGCTGTGCACATGCTCACTCACATCGGAATCGATTGATATATATGAGTGCTGTCGCAAGCAAAAAATCAGATTTTTCAAAATGTCACCCACATTAGATATTGAAATTGCTATATCTGAGCCATTTTTTAAGATAAAGACAAACAAAAAATGCTTCTGAATCTTTATATCAAGGTCAAATACTTAAGAAAGAAACCTTTTTCAATTTCTAATTTTTTTGGACCTCACTTTAAGTATAATTTTTTTTAATTTAATGGCCGCCATTTTGAAACAAGATGGCTGATGAAGCTGGCCAGCGAACTTGGTCGAGATATTGATGTATACTATCCACATGCCTTCTTACATCGAAATAGGTGAATACTTGTGTTATCGCGTGACAAATACAAGATCGTTTCAAAGTGTTAGCCATGCTTGAAATTCAAAGTGCTATAATTCAACCATTTTTTAAGATATAAGCAAAAGAACAAATTTTCAGAAACAAAAACTCCTTCAGAATCTTTGTATCAAGGCCAAACACATAAAAAGAGTCTTTTTCATTTTCCAATTTTTTAATACCTCATTTTAAATTTTAAATTTAATTTTTTTTAAATGGCAACCCTTTTGAAACAAGATGGCGAATGAAGCTGGCCAACGAACTCGGTCGAGACATTCGTATGTACTATCTACAGACCAAGTTACATCCAAATCGGTTCATAAATACGCCTGTTATCGCGTGAAAAAAATCAGGTCGTTTTAAAATGTCAGCCACAATAGAAATTCAAAATGCTATAACTCAGCCATTTTTTTAGATATAGACAAAACTAAACTGTTCCGGAATGTTTGTATTAAGGTAAAGCACATACGAAAAAAATCTTTTTCATTTTCCAAATTTTTGGTATCTCATTTTAAATTTTAAATTTTTAAATTTTTTTTAAATGGCCGCCATTTTGAAACAATATGGCGGATGAAGCTGGACAACGAACTCGGTCGAGATATTTGTATGTACTATGTACACACCAAGGTACATCCAAATCGGTTCATAAATACGCCCGTTATCACGTGACAAATATCAGGACGTTTCAAAATGTCAGCCACGCTAGAAATTCAAAATGCTATAACTCAGCCATTTTTTAAGATATAGACGAAACAAAAACTGCTCCCGAATCTTTTTATCAAGGTCAAACACATAAGAAAAAATATTTTTTCAATTTTCAATTTTTTGGTACCACATTCCAAATTTAAAATTTTCTTAAAAATTTAAATGGCCGCCATTTTTAAACAAGATGGCGGATGAAGCTGGCCAACGAACTCGGTCGAAACATTAGTATGTACTATGTATAAACGAAGTTACATCCAAATCGGTTCATAAATACGCCTTTTATCGCGTGACAAATTTCAGGACGTTTCAAAATGGTCAGCCACGCTAGAAATTCAAAATGCTATAACTCAGCCATTTTTTAAGATATAGACGAAACAAAAACTGCTCCGGAATCTTTGTATAAAGGTTAAATACATAAGAAAAAAATATTTTTCCATTTTCAATTTTTTGGTACCACATTTCAAATTAATTTTTTTTTTTAAATTTTTAAATGGCCGCCATTTTGAAACAAAATGGCGGATGAAGCTGGCCAACGAACTCGGTCGAGACATTGGTATGTACTATGTATACACCGAATTACATCCAAATCGGTTCATAAATACCAGAGTTACAGTGTGACAAATGTCATATATATATATATATATATATATATATATATGTCAATTTTGAACGGAGGGTGGTTTCGGGGCCTGGGGGTCATGATCGATGAAAATATACCAAAATTTTTTGAAATCGCTTTCCTCCGAACGGCTGCAATAGGTAGCTTTTTGTAATGAAAGCTACCTAAAAGAGGAAGAAAGACCAGTAGCAATAGCAAACGTACTATTTTGCTGATACTGCTCCTAACTCTTTCTTTAATTAAATTTGCGCTCAAATTGTGGATTCTATTATGAAGCCTTGAAACAGTTGTAAGGTAAAAATTTTGGTCTGCTTATGCTTTTCTATTAGTTTGTTTTATTTTTATATTTTGTATAGATTTTATTTTATATTATTTTATTTATATTTATATTGTTTTACATTTAATTATTAGTTTTTACGCACCATATATTTATTTTAATACAAGGAGTTTTGTGTGCATCTTTATCTTAACATTTTTAAAGGATCTGGGAGGAGTTTTATTCCCGAAATTTCAGCCCCCTTTCCCCCCGATTTTGATGTAATTGTGGTGAAAATAATAGACATGTGACATAGAAGAGTGAATGCAAGCCAGTGGCGTATTAATTCAAAAATTATGGAAGGGATTTATTTGAGAAAATTATGGGAAATATGGGAATATATCATTTTTAAATGAACTGAACAATCTATCATTATTATCAATCTACACTAATAAAATAGTTAATAAAACATTTGTGACACTTATGAAGTAGTTTTTAATGTCATTATCACAAAACTAATATTTTAATTATTTTTAAAAGATGTAAGATACACATTTCTAGAGAATTGCAATTATAAAATGAATGCGATGATGTGGACGACATAATAATAATAATAATAATAATAATAATGGAAACTAAACACAGCCCTGAACCTGAAACTACATTGTAATGTTAATATGACATGAAAGGAAACTGCGGGTTGAAAATTTCCAATATTAAATAACTTCAAAATAAAAGGTGGCTTTTAGATGTAAAGCAATAAAACCCTCAATCTGTAGATTCCCAAGTTAAAAATACAATCAATATTTATTAGGGCTTTTTTATGCACCTAATTTGTTTTTTCACAGATGAATTATTGAACATTATAGACAAAAAATAATAGTTTATCATAATGTAATAATAATCTCAAGTTGTTATTGGTTGGCCTGGGATTCAGACCTCAATTAACAGGGCTCGGTGCAGTTTTTGTTGTTTGTTTGTTTGTTGCCCCTCGGGTACTTATTTAAAAAAAGAAAAAAAGAGTTAACTTTTGTAAAAATTAGAAATTGGTAACAAAAGATCAAATCCAGTTACTCGAATCCAAGCGAAGCAATTAATACTAACTTTTTTATGCCCTCATGCTAAAGGTTTTCTTTCTGCTGAACTTCATTGTATATTTCAAATCTTAACAGGAAAAAAAAAATCACTTTTATGGATTAAAATTTTGTAAAGAGGCTTCTTTTATTAAGGAAAATTTTGTGCTGGGGCATCTTTTACTAAATGGAACTTTGTGGAGGGGCCCTCAAAGATGACTCAATTTTAACTTGGATCAAATCCTGATTAAACCGTTTCGACATGGAAGGAAGTCACTGTTTTCGTGATACAAATGTTCTTTCCTATTATTATTTTCAATACCAAAATTGTTTCTTATATCCAAAGGCATGCTCAAGGTAAAAATATAAAAAGAAAAACATTAAATAACAAATGCATCATAATTCCGTGACGGTTACTTCAAAAAATTTATATTTTTTTCACTTTCTCTCCCTTATTTAAGTGGTGGTTTGAATTCACCCCCCTCCCCCTTTTAGTACGCCACTGTCGAAAAAGGCTTATTTTCTTCCTTGTTGGTTCGAAAATAGACGCACTGCACGTGCCACTTCCGATGTAATTTTTTTTAAATACATTGTCCCCAACTAAAGCTTTGTTTCAACTAAAGGTTGCATTTAAAAAGCACTCAGTCAAGAGGTAAAACTCCCATTTATGCACCCACTTTATAATTTTTCTGTCAAATCGAACTGCGATAAGACTTGCCTTGTTTTTATGTGATATTTTTTTTTTTTCTGAAAAGAGGATTCTAAAATAATTGTCTAATGTTTGATAATTTAAAAACTCCAGAAAAGAAATTATGAAGCCTTTCTTAGAAATAAGCAGATTACGAATTTTTTTTAAATTAATGTTCTGATTATTTTTATTTTTATGGGTGTATGGATTAACGTTTTAAGTAACTGTAATCACAAGTCCTAGGTAATTGTTAGTTACATTCGTTTCCCGTTCCCGTTGAAGTAATTATCATCGAATCGATTTTTTCTTTCAGTTCTAATAAGCTGATTTAATAAAAATAAAATAGATTTTAATTATTATTAATTTTCTGATCATTTATTTGATTTATTTTTTTCTAATGTCGAAATCAATGGGAAAATTACGCTCTGGCTAATAAATTTGAAGATATTTTTCTATTTAATTATTATTTAATTATATAATTTATTTCGACACCGATTACAATTTTTTAGGGTGGTTTAACTATCGCATTGTTCGAATTTTATTTTTATTTTTTTAAAGTTCAATTTTTTTTTATCAGTGTTTCTTATGAAAAATTTAACATTAAAATGGAATCAATTGAATGAAATGTGTTAATGTCTGTCCCTTCTCGGGCCTTAAACAATGTCGGATTATTATTATTATTATTATTATTATTATTTGATCTGAAGATTATGTTTTTGCTTATTTCATATAGTGCTACTTCTATAATGTCATTTACTTCATTATGCAATATACAGTCGAACTTGTTGAATACGAGCACGGTTAAAGCGAGCAACTTTCACGCTAGGAATGGCTCATCATTTAAAACGCTATGCTATTGAGATTTTCACGCTTTTTGCAAGCTACGAAAGCAGGCCAAGGTTTATACGAGCAAAGCATCTGTTCATTTCAATGTGATCATTTCAATGATTGGAATGAATAGGGTAGAATTAGAGAAGAAATCCATTTCTTATGGAATACTGTTCTTAGAGTACTACTGTTAGAGTAGCCGAATTTGGACCACTTCACTTATTTTCAAGTGTAACTCACTTCATTTTTAGAATAGCTGCAAAATATCACTACACATGGTCAATCTATTCATCTACTAACTAACTAAATCTTTAGAACAATTTCTTTTTGAAAATCTTAAGTTTTATTTTAATTTGAAAAATTTGTCAAAAGTGGCCCAAATTCAGCGACTGGACGCCTAAGTTGGGCCCCTAGTCTCCTAAATTGGACCAAGCAATATTAGGTTGTTTTAATGAGTAGAGAATATAATTAATTTTATTAAAAGCTAAATTTGCGATTAATGAAACAAGCAAACAAAACAACAGCAATGAAATATAATGAAATCAAATGTCTGAAAGTAAATCACAATATATTCAAAATATAAATCAAAGTTATCAGTAATTAAAAATAGAAATTATGGAACTAATTACCAGTCACTTGAATGTCACTTAAGAAGTGATGCAAGATTTACACATAAATTTATTTTGTTCATTTTTTATTCCAGCGCATGGAAATTTCAACACTGAAAAATGCCTGCTATTTTATTTTTCTTACAAATTGGGCTAAACCAATCATCACTGTCTTGATTTTTCTTTTTAGATTCTGAATCATTAGATACTTTTTCTAGCAACAGAAGTTTTCTTTACCTTATGTCCGTAGTTCTTCCCTTCCATCATTTTCTTTCCAATTGAATCACCCCCATTTTTAAAGCTTGATGTTCCAATTGCTTTTGTGCATTGAGGGCTTCTTTCTTGTCGTTTTTTCTTCCCCATTTCAAGCTTTACTTTATATGACGAGGATGTTAACACAGCTGTTTTTTGGCTCCCTCTGTACTTTGACTTAACTGATTTTGACAATGGAGACAAATCTCTTTACAACTGTACTCTTTCCTTTTCGTTTCCTGTATCTTTGACAATTTTTGCTGTCACTGGTGTTTTTCTTCCAGATTGTTTGTTTATGTCGTTTTCATCTTTTTCTTTTACTCTCTTAGTTTTAGATTCATGATTATTGAATTTGTCTCCGAAATATCACTAGAAGGAGAATCAATGCATCTATCTGCAGTACCTATTTCCTCGTCAGGAATAAGTGCAGAAGCAGCCTTAAAATGATGACTTTTAAAAACATGCCTGTTAGGAGACCAAATGCCGCTTCCTTTAAATCTTGGACGGCGTTTTCAATGATTGCTGCTTTGTTGTAAGCGATAGCTTTTCAAATTTTTGGTCGTATATCTAGTCCAATTTAAACAGCTCCATAATTGGTCCAATTAAGGCAACTGCGCCATTTAAAAAAATACATAACCTCAAGACTAAGAACGAAAACGAAAGCAAACAAATCTGCGTGAAGAATATGGGCAATAAACACGTTAATTTAAATATGTTTACGAAAACATATCAACTTACCTAAGCATTCATTCCCTTACGTTTAGTAGGAAAAAATTAGATCAAAACAGCTAATTTTAGGTTCTAAAAAATTTGGTCTGAAAATGGCACGTGGAAAGAGGGTGCTTCTTCTAATCGTAAATGGCGCCATTCTGATGAGTAGGATTTCAGCGGTAGATGGCTTCTCTTTCTGTAATTAACGGCAGAATTGTAGCGGTTCCATTAAAAGCGGCGGTCCAAATATGGCTACTCTCCCCTATATATCATTTCTACTTAGCAAAATCTGCAAAAATTTAGTAATTTATTAGTTTTACCAGACATAATTTCAACTTCAAGGAATCTACCCGTAATAAAATGCAAAGGAATGTATTGAGGTCTTGAAAGAATGAAAGAACGAAGAGAGGGATCATGACGTTTCAAATAAGATTGTAAGATTGACAACTGAACAATGGAAAAGTAAAGAGCATGAACGAAAACCTTTGCTTGTTTCTTTCTTTAAATACGGGCTCTGGGACATACTAACCAGCCTTTTCATGCCTCTTACTGCACCTTTAAAATGAAAAGGATGTGTGAAATCAATAGCTCGAAAATTGTAGTGACTATTTCAATCTCCACTTTCATTTTCTGGGGGAAAAGAAGGAAGTGATCAGTTGCATTAATGCATTTTAGTTAGACAGATTTTAAGTCCTTTCGAGTCTCTTTAGAGGCTTTGACTTCCATAGTACTGTGATTTTCTCTACGAAAATTACACTCGAATATTTCATGTTTATTTTATGATGCAATTAAGTTAATTTTAGCATTGAGATAGTTAGAATAATTAATAGTGTGTATGTTTTTTTTTAATTTTTTTAAATATTTTTACGGGTATTAGAAACAAGTTAAGGTTAACACGAGGGCTTTTATAATTATTTTGCTTCTCGTATTAATTGAGTTTGACTGTAGTTACATATTTTTTTCTAAGTAATTATTCTTCCAGTATAAATTGGTGAATGTAGCATTTTTTCAAAAAGAGTTGAAATTGTGATAAGTTAACTTGTTTCATGGGTATGTCATTCCCGGACATTGCTTAACGCAAATCCAAAGCACAGTCATTTTTTTCTCTAGGATTTTGCCTTTCCCTTATCTGAGAAGGATCGATTTGTCAAAAATGTTTGCACCTTTGAACAGACTACAATGAAATCTGTCTAAGGCGGAATCGCTTGGGACTGAAACAAAATTCCCCCCTAGACAGATTTCCGGCTTAGACAGAGAAAAACTTTATATAGATATCCCGTTCGCAGAGTATTAAACATTTCTTTGGCTAAAAATTAAAACTAACGTATCTTTTAAAATTTTTTAAATTAAATAAACATGAATTTGTACATTTTTTTTATATATTTATAGTAATATTAATTTACACTACAAATTGATAGTACACAAACATACTGGTATAAATCAAAATTACAGGTATTAGTAAAAAAAAAGTTATATTTACCTTAAAAAATGCCTTAAAATTCTATTATCTTAAACTTATTTAGAAGAAAAGTCGAATATTGTATAAATAAAGAAATGAATTAAAAAAAAGTATATTGGATGAAAAAGTTGTTGAATAAAAAAAAAGTATACATAAATAAATAAAATAAAAATATTGAAATGCAAACTAGATATTAAAAAAAAATCTTACAAATTTTAGGATTAGCATTAGTGAGCGGGTTTTTGCGCATGAGTAAAGTAGCCATGAGTAAAGTGGATTTGAGAACAGCCTTAAATTATCCATTCTCTTTTGAGGCTGTTCTCAACTGCTCTGCTCAACAAGCTCAAAACGTTTTGATACATTTACAAATTCATTTTTAAAAGGAAAGATATAAAATTTGAAGACCTGACTAATGGAAGCGATTTGGAATCGAACTGTGTTTTCCATTTTTTGATAAATAAATTACTTATTGAGTTATAAGCGATTTTGATCACGTGACAAAGTCCTTTTCTCCCTTCTTTGTCTGGTTTTTCTGCTTTCTTCGAGAACTTCGGTTCGAAACGTTAACTTTGACACTATTTTTCTGAAAGATCTATTGCGTTTGCAAAAAAAGAAAAAAAAAAAAACGCAAAACAAATAACCAGCTCGATGACATAGTTCCTGAACAACAACACCTGCTACTTTCATGTATTTCCGACCAAAAACAAATTTAAACTTATGTGATAAAGTTGCCCTTTTGGATTTGAGAACAGCCTTAATGGTGACTTATTATTGTTACATCTGACTGGAAGTTTTAACGTGTTGGTCAACTTAGAACGTCTTTTCTTTCCACAAGATATGTATTTTTTTTTACTCACAGCGTTGCCAGATAGTCGATAGTCAATTTCCCTCAAAGATATGAAAGTTCCCCAAATCAGAGTTTTTTTCCGAAAAAGTCCCAACTCAGTTTCTACTCAAAAAAGTAAATTTTAAATTTTAAATTTACCGTTATGAAAAATATTCAACAATTTATGCTTAAAAAAATTTCCCAAATCAAGGAAAAGTAAATACTTAAAATAAAATAACGAACTCAGGAATCGACATTTTTAACGTGATCGATTACTTTCTTGAAGAAAATAACACGAATTACGAAAAAGATAAATAGATATTAGAATTTAGATAAATAATAAACTAAAACTTAAAACACGTGTAAATTGTAAACGACGAGCATGAGAATAAGGATCAATAATTGATAAATTTCTTTTCTCAAATCGACATCCAGTGTTGCCAGATGACTAAAAAGAAACTTTAACCTAGAAACGTGAAATAATGAAAAAAGTTTTTTTTCCAGGTTTTTCCCCAAAAGTGCTGATATTCTTTCCAAAATTTCCAACTTAGTACTTGTCCTAAAACATTTCTCCTGAAGGTTCAAAATACCCCAAACTGGGACTGCTAACACTCACGTATGACACAATAACTTCACCATCAGATACAAGTTCTTCATTATCTTCTTTTATCAACGTTTTGAATTAAACGACTTTTATTCGATTTTATTTTAGTAATTATTTAGATCACATTATTTTTTCTTTGCGAAAATAATTCCATTTAGATAAAATGATACACTACTATTGATCTCGACGAGATAATAAATAATGAATGAATATCTTTAAAAAATAAAATAGATCCTTTACTTTATATTCCCTCTTACTTTTTCAAATTAAGGGGATCCGAGACACAAAAATCTTCAAATTTACTAACAATTTTTTTTTAAATTGCATTAAACAATTCTCTGTTCTTTTCTACTTAAAATGACGTTTAAATCATGTTTCTATCTTAATTAGAATAGGAAATATTAAATTTTTCGTTTTGGTTTGTTTTCAGGATACGATCTGGCTTTGAAGCAATGGTTGTCATGGAAACGGCTTCTTGTGAAAATACGTTTTTCTTCATGATGGGTTTTTTCACGATTTCTCGTATTTAAATTGTTATAAGTTACGAACCGTTTAAGATAAATGGTCCAAACTTCGAACATGTCCTTTTCAATTGTTTTACTTTAATTTTGATTCAGCAAATTTGAAAAAAATATTTACTTTTGAAAATATGATTTTTAAAAAAAAAGTTACATCATTTTTTTTTTTTCAGTTTTTACTTTAAATATTTTTATTTTTTTTTAATTAATATTTTTAAAAAGGCTGAATCCGAATTAAAACTTATATATTTCTGTTTATTTAAATGAAAAAAAAATAAAATTGTACAAATAATATTTCGAATTATAACGATTTTAAATTACCCTACTTTTTTAATAAATGTTAAATTAAATATTTTTAAAACAAATTATGAGAAGTTTTATCATGTGATTTCGTTTACAAATAATATGGTTAACCATCACAAAAAAATTCAAAATTTTAACTCAATAAATTAAAATTATTTTAAAATGTGTCCCGGAAAACCTTAAAGGCATTTAAACGAGCATGGTGCCAGATATCTTCCAATATAGCAATTATACATACACCTATTTCAGAATCACCCGCTAAACGATTTTCTGCCTGGGAATTGATAAAGATTTGCGAAATCGTAAATTTAAAGTTTTCTTTTCTTTTATCGAAAAATAAATGCACGAAATATGCAACTTTCGATGGATTTTATAGCATTACACACCTTTAAGCATTTATGTGCATATATAAAAATTATCGCCTCAAATATGCAAATAGAAATCCATATTACATCGATGCAATTTTATATAATCCGGCATCTAACATTATTATTTTTTTTTGTCGAATATTCCTTGTGTTTGATCTGCTAATATACATTTACGACGTCAAAGTATACTCTCTAACTGCTTATAAATATCATCCAAATTGTGATATAAACTTAACCCTTAAACGAGAATCTTTAAGAGTTCCTAGTCTTTGAAATCTTCAAAGTTAATTAGATTCGCTATCTTCCCTCGTCGTATACTTTTCGATTAATTTGGAGCATTTTTCGGGTGTCTTCTGTATACCGAAATAGATTGGAATGAGTATTATAGTGCGGAGCCTGTGCATACAGAATTTCCTACCAGTGTGCTTAGATGTTTTTACGACAAATATTTGCAAATCTCTATGCTCAAAGAAATGATGAGTTGAGTTGTTTCAGGAACGCGATTCCTGCTATTTCTTTTGAAAGTCCGTGAATGATAGAGCAAATATAAAGATGGCATTGATTTTACATGAAAGGATTTTTTTTTCTATCTTCTTTTTAGAAACATTAATTTTTTAAGTATGTTTTTTCTTTATAAAATTACCTCCTATACGCTTTATCTTGTATCCATGTTCTAAACGCGAATATTCTAGTAAAGATATTTATCAAAAGAACCGTGGATTTTCAGAGAATCTTTTTAATTTTATATCTCATACATTTTTCTTTTTGTCTGTAAAATTTGCCTTTTAGAATTTTTCTCAGGGTATGAAAAAATGGGAGTCTAGGGATTATAAAATATTTAAAACAAAAGTGCAGTTCGATTTCATGCTAGTTAGATAAACAGAGTGTCCCTTCGTTTACCTAGAAACTGTAGCATTTATGAACAAATGCATAACGAATATAGTGTATAAAATGTATTAGTACAGTCTCTTGAGTGAAAGGTCTGCGATTCTTATAGTGAATATTACCGTATTGCCACGATATTTTTAAAAGACGATACATTTATATGAATGTTGAATATTTAAGGGCCCAGATGGTATATACAAAATACTTGACTATTTCGAATTTCCAATTTTGCGCTTATAAAATAACACAGACTCATACTATTGCAAAAATATGTAAGTTATATAGTTTCATAAAATACAAACTCCTTAAGGCTGTTCTTAACTGCTCAGCTCAACAAGCGCAAAACGTTTTCACATAGTTACAAATTCATTTTTTAACGGACGGAAAGGCATAAAATTGGAAAGCCTGGCCATGGAAGCGATTTGGAATAGAACTGTTTTTTCCATATTTTTTTTTATCAATCAATTACCTATTGAGTTATAAGTCATTTTGATCACGTGATAAACACGTTTTTCGCCCGCCCTTGAGTGCTCTTTCTTCCTTCGCGCGAAAATTCGGTTCAAAATGCCCACTTTGACATTATTTTCTGAAAGATCAATTCCGTTTGCAAAAAACTGAAAAAACAGCTCAATTACACAGCTACTGAACAACAACACCAGCTAGTTTCATGCATTTTCGAATAAAAATAAATTAAAACTTATGTCAGAAAGTTGCCCTTTTGGATTTGAGAACAGCCTTAAGGCTGTTCTCAACTGCTCTGCTCAACAACCGCAAAACGTTTTGACACATACACAAATTCATTTTTTAACGGAAAGATATAAAATTGGAAAACCTGACAATGAAAGCGATTTGGAATCGAACTGTGTTTTCTATTTTTTTTATCAATAAATTACCTATTGAGTTATAAGCGATTTTGGTCATGTGACAAAAGTAGGGGAGAAAGGACAGTTAGACCCCAGCAGGTGGTGGTGGTGGGTGGATGTGGGTGGAATCCACCTTGTGGATGGAGGAGGAGGGTGGAATCCACCTGTTGGGAGACTTATCCTATAGTAGGAGGGGCTAAATGTTGGAGGGGGCTTAATTTTTGAGGGGGCTTAATTTTTTTTTAAATCGACTTAGAGTAGAAATGGGAATATCATACTATAACATGGGTCTGTTCGAGAGGAAGTATGAAGAGGCTAAATTTTTCGATGGGCTTATTTTTAGGGGGGGCTTAATTTTTTTTTTTAATAGACTTAGAATAGAACTGGAAATGTTATACTATAACATAGGTCTTTTCGAGAGGAAGTATGAAGAGGCTAAATTTTTCGATGGGCTTATTTTTTAGGGGGCTTATTTTTAGGGGGGCTTAATTTTTTTATTGACTTTGAATTAGAATAAATGACCATATAAGGTGCTATCATACTATAACATAGTGAGTTAGATCTTTTCGAAAGGCAGTTTAAGGGGTATAAATTTTTGAGGGGGCTTAATTTATTATTTTTTTTTTCGAATCGACTTACAGTAGAAATGGAAATGTCATACTGTAATATAGAGATGTAGGTATTTTCGAAAGTGAATTTTAAGGGGCCTAATTTTTTAGGGGGGCTTAATTTTAGGAGGGCTTAATTTTTTTTTGTCTTAAAATTTAAATGTCAGAATTTGTCAGATTTTCTATTTATCAATTATTATAAATTGAATCAACTCATAGTTTGTTATTGCAATAGATAATTATTTGATGATTCTACATTAGTTCTAATGAATTTTAAAACTACTACTTCAATTCAACTCATTCTTTTATACAGTTTAATAAATTTAGTATGAATTAAACCATTGGTTTGTCATATATTTCACTGAAATAATAAAATTAATGTGTAAAACCTTAGAATGACGAATTCAAAAACGTGGCGTGATGAATCATATACTTTTTAAACATTACATAAAAACCTTCGGATTGATTCACTTCCTGTGAACTTCCTACACATACTTTTTTATGCCACGTGTTTTTCTGAAATGTTTGCACCAATCATATTACATGATTTGCACTATCGTAATAATTTTTAAACATGCGCCCCCTATGATTATATATAAAATTGAATGAAACGAGACTTTTTAATTAGTGTTTGCTATTTTTTGAGTGTGTGAAGACGCTTTTTTCACTTAGGATAATATGGCTAGTTTTCAAGATGGACATTCTACTATGTTAAGCGATGATGTATCACGTTTGAATAATCAATATTTTTCATCAAGATTAAATGATCAAGACATGGGATTAATAGTACAACCTAAAGTAGAACCCGTTTCAGATAATGAAGCGGAATTCTCCTCATCAGAACTAAAGAAACAGAAGCCACCTTTTTTGTGTACTGTTTGCAGCAAATCTTTTTCACGAAAAGGCAATTTAAAACAACATTTGATGATTCATTCAGAAGAAAGACCATTTATATGTGATATCTGCCAAAAAGCATTCTCTAGAAAGGCTATTTTGAATCGTCATAAACTATCCCATTTAAAGATTCCTTCCCAACATAAATGTGAATCGTGCGGTGAAGCGTTCTCAAGAAAGTATGACTTATTAAAACACATGAAGATCCACAAGTCCTCCAAAAAGGATAAATGTATACATTGTAGTGAAATATTCAATCCCAACTCCGATTTTTTATATCATTTGAAAACTTCACAGAGAGTTAGATGCAAAATTGATAATTCATCCTCTTTAAAAGATATGTTTTTTGAGAAGGTTAAGCATTTTAAAAGGCAAAATGCGTTAAACATATTTACTAAAACTGTAATCAACTCTAACGAGGAGAATGCTACAGACTTTAACACATTTTTTAATAGTATTCAATCGGACGTTTTAAACGAATTAAACTACCAGATTCAAGTTAAAAGATCGATGAAATGGTATGCAAGTGTACAAGTTGTTGTATATCGCATAACACAGGAGGGTGACTTAGAGGCTGCCACTCCCTATTTCCTTTCAAAAACTATACTTGAATGGACGAATCAAAACTTATCTGAGAATGTTGAGGATGCCTTTGCAAAAATTATTAAGTCCTATGAGAAGTCTACCAGACGTGGTTTTAATTGGAGATTAGATAAAATATTGAATTTAGAACTATCTACTTTTAAAATATAACATGATTTGAAATGTTTATACCTTTTTTTGAAATATGTGTACTCATGTTTTCACTATTGTAACTATTGAAAACGACGAATAAATAATGTGTAAATGAAAAAGCTGTTGTCTGTTTAATTTTGTTAGAACAACTTGTCATTTTTAATAACTCATGAAGTCGTAACGGCTTTACTTACTATTTTTTTTTTCAATTTCTTATCAAATGAATAATGAGTTAACTATCTTTTATTAATTTCATATTAAAAGTCTGAAATTATCCATTGAAATAGTTATTTTGCAATATTTCTAATTTATCATAATTATTTTTAAAGTTTAATATATCACTCGTTGTTTGTATAAACAGCTGTTATTGTTTATTAATAATAATATTATCATTTATTACCATACAATTCTTTAAAAAAGCGTAGAACCATTAACATAATATATCATTAACCACTTTTTTAAAAACTGTTACCTTGTGTTGCCATTGAATTCTTCAAAACAATAAAGAATAAAACTAGAATCCTTATCATTAAATATCATACACCACTTATATAAAAATTGTTACTTTGTGTTGCCATACAATTCTTCAAAAAAAGAATAAAACTAAAACTATTAACATTAAATATCATATACTGTAAATATAAAAATTGTTACCTTGTGTTGCCATACTATTCTTCAAAAAAGGATAAAACCATTGACATAATATATTATTCACCACTTAAATAAACTGTTTATATATATATTTTTTTAGACTTAAACTAAAATTAATAACATTACTAATTCTTTTAAGTGTTTATCTGTAACCGACACTGATTTTTAACATATATTAAGGGATGTGCTGTTTCTAAACATTCAGTTTCCAACTGATTTTTGTTCTAACTTCATCTAATGTTACCTTTATTTTTTGAAAATGGGTTCTGTAGTAAATATGTTAAAAAGATCTTCCGACAAAGTGGCTTCTTCTTCAAAGTATCAACGTTTAGAAGAACCTAATGATCCCACTTTCGCAAGTGAATTAAATATACCAAGATTGGAAATTCCTAATTTATTAAACACTGACTGTGGGACAATATCGCGTGATTTATCCACTACTGATTACTCACCGAATGTGAAATCTGAAATCGATATGAATTTTTTTATCCCTAACTTTGGTGATGATACTACATCTTCCGAGAATTCATGCCAAGAGTCAATTTCTGTTGAGGACTATTTGAATATATTTTTCAAAGACATGAATTTTGAATCCGCTTTAACCTCGACCCCAGCTAGTAACATAATTTCCCAAGACGAATCCTTTCAAGAACGTACTATTGACCAAGAGGTTTCTGATTCCCAACCAAGCAACCTTTTTAAAGCAAGTGATGAATTACAAAGCACAACCCCACCTACGAATGTCATTCCACAGTCTAAAACTAGCAAATCCAATCATCCTATTGTATTTCGAGAAGAACTCAGTGACTCCATCTTTTTAATTTTAAAGTTGCATAATAGACAATTTCATATTCATATTCGAGAATTTAAACGCAGTGGGCTTACTAGTGAAGAAATTCTAACGAAAAATGGTATTATTATGGATGTTAACAGCTGGTTCGAATTTTGCAAGAAAATTTTTTCATTTAATTTGAGATATAAAAGTTCCTCATTTGTTTCTATTACATGATATTAGTGTTAAATTTTAATAATTCTATCATGCGAATTAAAAATTTAAAGAATTATTCTCACATTGACTTAAACGAGTATCAGTTGCTGAAATTAAAAGAAAAAATACATGATTTGAATAAGGAACTTCTTCAGCATATATATGTAAACCATATACCAAGCTTAATTAGGCAGAAATGTATCATTGGTCATATATCTACAGAAAATGAACTCATGTTGCAGTCTAAACTTATAACATGTATTGAGAATAATGTATTAACTATACTAAACCGCATTTTTGAATGTGATGGATGTATTTTTAATCAGAAATCTCAAAGCCCTCATTCCTGTTGTATACTAAATAATCGACAAAAATTTGAAAAACTACTCTCTTAAAAAAATTCAGCGATTTTAACTCCGACTGAGTGTATTTTCACTCCTTTCCAGTATTGAAAATGCACTTATCCTATAGGAGTTAATTTCATCCATCTTGCGGAGTGGTTTTTTTCATTCCTTTTTGATAAGCTGTTTTCGCTCTTTTTTTCGACTAAATTAATAGGCAAAACGAGTGGCTGCACTCATTATTGACAAGTCGTTTTTAAACCCCTTTTTTTTGTCAAATTTAATAGGCAAAATAAGTTATTTCCCTCTTATTTTCAGAATTTTTTTTTTAGCATATATAACTCCCCAGTTTGCAAAATGTATTATTTTTAAAACTCCATTTTGGTTTATTTTAATCCAAATGCAGAAGAACAAAAGAAATTTTGTTTTTCATTACCGAAAGATAAATTAAATAATAATAATAATAATAATAAAAGATGGTTCGCGCTATAACAAGACAAGATTTTTTAACTTGTCAATATCCTGAAGTACGCTGTTTTTACTTTATCTTTCTTATTATGGTTTTCTTCTTTTTAGTATTTTCACATTGTATATATAATTTTAACGTTATTAGTTTTAATCCGGAAATGTCGGTTTCTTTAATTATTTCTGATATTATTATATGTTATTAATATATTTTGCTTATGACACAGTTAAATAATTATGGAATATAGAATTCATGTGTTACATAAATGCAGACTTTTTTTAGTTAAAATTTTTGAATATGAACAGAGCGAATTATAACACAAAAATAAAAATTCACAAAATCATAATTAAAAAAAAAAACTAGTTGTGTCATAAAATAAATTAATCATATTTTTTACTAATCTATTATTTTCTGATACTTTTTTAAATTATCTTTTACATTTCGTACTATTTACATAATACTGTGTCAATTAAAAAAATAATAAATAAAGTGTAGATGTGTACAACTATCTAACTGAACACAATTTATTAAATACTTGTACTTACTGAAACATAAAAAAAAAATAGAACATATATTATAAGTTAATAATAATTTAATAATTTTTATAAACATGGGCTGTGTTCCGCAAATATTTCTGAGTGTCATGAGCAAAGTAGTATATTAATAATCAATAATATAAGCACAAAATGATATATGTTTAATAATTAAATACCAATTAGTGTAATTTTACACAATTTGAATACGAGAAAACTACATATCTAAGCGCATTTTATTGATTATAAAAATTATGGAACAGTTGCATTAAAAAAAAAAAGAAAAAAAAAGTAATTTAAGAAATTCATGTTTCCGGTTTTAAAGTAATAACGTTAAATAACGCAAAAATCATACATACAATGTGAAAATACAACAAGGAATGGCGAAGGAATTACAAGAAAGATGAAGTAAAACAGCGTACTTTACCTTAGAATTTTCAGTATTAGTAAAATCCTAGAATCGCCGGTAGCCATCTTGGTTTTAGCTGGGAAACAAAAACGAAATTTATTCAGTTCTTTGTGATCATTGCCCCCTACCCCCTGCTTTCATAGCATAATCCATCTATCTCATTCTATACCATTTTTAAACCAATCAAATTATAACTGTAATATTGTTTTTATCATGTAGGTAACGCTAACCTTTGACGTTTGAAAACAAACAAGCGACTCCCTTTTCAAAATGGTCTCCCTTTGCCAAACTATACATCACGTTACACGATTTCAACCAATGGGGAAGCTTCTTAAACCGCTCTTTTAGAGATATTTTTCTGTTCCGATCTGAAATGAGCGGTCCTTGGGATGCTACTCCTAAAAAGGTTATTTGGCAAACCAGTTTTTTGTGGAAAATGTCCCTTTTTGATAAAACAGATACTCAGAAAGAACAAAAACACGCGTAAAACTTTTCGTCCTTTTGTTGAGTTAATAATTCGTTCTTTTGAATTAAGAGTGTAGGAGAGATGTTATTAACACTTATAGATTTAGATTTTGTTATTTCCTCATTTTTAAACGGAGTGGATTGTGTCAGTGAAAACTTTTTATCAAACATTCATGTAGAAACAATTCAAAACGAATTGTTTGAAATAATAAAATAAAATGTATTGCTATCCTTTATAATACGTGTGTGTTTATTTGTCTAAAGTGTATGTTTATTTTGTTATGTCTTTTAGAACTTTTAATAGAGTGTTAGACTTAAATTTGCATATGTATATAACTAAAGAAATCAACAATTCTTTAGCAATTAAAAAATTAACACAAGTTTAAAATATTAAACTAATAATCTTAATACTATAATTTCTACTTTCTAATATATATATATATATATATATATGAAACTTAATTATATAAAAAAGTTTTCAATAGTAATAATAAGTTTAGAAAATTAAAAAGTTTAAAAAACAAAATTAAGAAACTCATTTAAAAAAATATTTGAAAAGTTAAAAAAATAAAGTTTTCAAAATAAAAAAATCTTTATAAAAAAAATAATAATAATTAAAAAAAAAATTAAAAAGTTTACAACAGTTTAAAAAAAAATATTAAAAAGTTTACAAAAGTTAAAAAAAAAAACTTGAAAAAAAAAAACTAAAAAAAAATTAAGTTATCAAAATTAAAAAAAAAAAAAATTATAAAAACTTAATACATTAAGTTTTCAAAAGTGAGTTTACCTATTCGTATATGTATACATGCATGTGACTTTCATTATGTTGCAGTTCAATACTTCTTTTTATCCTATAAAAGTGTTAGATTAATATATACTTATAAAAATATTTGTAAGTTAAATTAAAAAAAAGTAACTTATAAAAAAAATGTTTACAAAATTAAAAAAACAAAATCTTTCTAAATAAAAAGTTTTCAAAATTAAAAAAAAAAAAACTTTTTAAATAAAAAATGTTTTCAAAATTTAAAAAAAAAATTATAAATAAAAAAAAGTTTTCAAAATTTAAAAAAAAAATACTTTGTAAATAAAAAAAAAATATTAAAAAGTTTATAAAAAAAAAACTTTTTTTATAAAAAATATTTTCAAATTTAAAAAAAAATTGTAAGTAAAAAAAAAAAAGTTTTCAAAATTAAAAAAAAAAATTTGTAAATAAAAAAAAATATTAAAAAGTTTATAAAAATAAAAAGCTAAAAAAAAAACTTTGTAAAAAGTTTTCAAAATTAAGTTATCAAAATTAAAAAAAAAAAAAACTTAATAAATTATGTTATCAAAAGTCAGTTCACATAACTGTCTATGTATCTGACTTTCATAATTAAAAAAGTTATCAAAAAGTTGAATTAGATTGCAAATACAAGTATACAATCAATCATATATCAATCAGTCATAGCAATTAATCGTTCAATCAATTAACCAATCAATGATATCAATTAATCAATAAATCAAACCAATCAATCAATCATATTAATCAACCAAACAATAATATCAATCAGTCATATCGATCAATAAATCAAACCAATCAATCATATTAATCAACCAAACAATAATATCAATTAATCATATCAATCAATCAACCAATCATTCATATCAGTCAATCATATCAATCAACCAACATTCATATCAATCAATGATTCATATTAATCATATCAATCGATCAATCAAGATACCGAATACAAGTATTCATACAAATAAATCACATCAATTGCAGCTCAAGTATTACAAGTTAGTATAATAACATTATAAGAAAGTTTTGAATTAATACAATGATTAACTACCAACATTTTGTAACAGCACTTTTACAAAAGCAATGTATGAATAGATATTTTAGTTACAAAAATATTTAAAATGCTTTTGAAAGTTAACAAAATTATTTTCCAAAAATGTTAAAAACATTACAAGCTGCTAAAACCTACAATTTAACAAGAATGAGTTGTCCTATATTTCCTTTCTATTTGCATTTGAGCATATGTATACGGATTCCTCCTTTTAATTATGTTCTGTAGTATACACTTAAAATATATATAGTATATATAAAACATTAAATTAAAATATTCTTTAGTTATTAAAAAGTTTTAAAAATCAGCAATTTTTTTAATATTATAAGATAACAAAAATTATTTTGTAATTTATTAAAAGTGAATTTACCTATCGCTATATATGCGTTTCATAAGATAAATCTTCTTTATGTTAACATCCTACCCACATTTTATTTTATAGTTATACACATCGAAACGAAAAAAAAAAAATGAACAATCTATTATTAAATTCTTCAATTTAAAATTTTAATACGTACATACTTAAACATTTATATAAAAATAATGAACTCACCATGTTTGAATTCAGAAAAGAGATGATGAGCTTATCACGTGGTAGATTATGACGTAATCAATTAGATATCACGTGCCTTCCTCGTGCCTTTTGATTGTCTTATCTACAATCAGATTGTATTATCAATCACGTGATCTAACTGATTACGTCATAATCTACCACGTGATAAGCTCATCATCTCTTTTCTGAATTCAAACATGGTGAGTTCATTATTTTTATATAAATGTTTAAGTATGTATGTATTAAAATTTTAAATTGAAGAATTTAATAATAGATTGTTTATTTTTTTTTTTTTCGTTTCGATGTGTATAACTATAAAATAAAATGTGGGTAGGATGTTAACATAAAGAAGATTTATCTTATGAAACGCATATATAGCGATAGGTAAATTCACTTTTAATAAATTACAAAATAATTTTTGTTATCTTATAATATTAAAAAAATTGCTAATTTTTAAAACTTTTTAATAACTAAAGAATATTTTAATTTAATGTTTTATATATACTATATATATTTTAAGTGTATACTACAGAACATAATTAAAAGGAGGAATCCGTATACATATGCTCAAATGCAAATAGAAAGGAAATATAGGACAACTCATTCTTGTTAAATTGTAGGTTTTTAGCAGCTTGTAATGTTTTTAACATTTTTGGAAAATAATTTTGTTAACTTTCAAAAGCATTTTAAATATTTTTGTAACTAAAATATCTATTCATACATTGCTTTTGTAAAAGTGCTGTTACAAAATGTTGGTAGTTAATCATTGTATTAATTCAAAACTTTCTTATAATGTTATTATACTAACTTGTAATACTTGAGCTGCAATTGATGTGATTTATTTGTATGAATAATTGTATTCGGTATCTTGATTGATCGATTGATATGATTAATATGAATCATTGATTGATATGAATGTTGGTTGATTGATATGATTGACTGATATGAATGATTGGTTGATTGATTGATATGATTAATTGATATTATTGTTTGGTTGATTAATATGATTGATTGGTTTGATTTATTGATCGATATGACTGATTGATATTATTGTTTGGTTGATTAATATGATTGATTGATTGGTTTGATTTATTGATTAATTGATATCATTGATTGGTTAATTGATTGAACGATTAATTGCTATGACTGATTGATATATGATTGATTGTATACTTGTATTTGCAATCTAATTCAACTTTTTGATAACTTTTTTAATTATGAAAGTCAGATACATATACAGTTATGTGAACTGACTTTTGATAACATAATTTATTAAGTTTTTTTTTTTTTTTAATTTTGATAACTTAATTTTGAAAACTTTTTACAAAGTTTTTTTTTTTAGCTTTTTATTTTTATAAACTTTTTAATATTTTTTTTTATTTACAAATTTTTTTTTTTTAATTTTGAAAACTTTTTTTTTTTACTTACAATTTTTTTTTAAATTTGAAAATATTTTTTATAAAAAAAGTTTTTTTTTTATAAACTTTTTAATATTTTTTTTTTATTTACAAAGTATTTTTTTTTTAATTTTGAAAACTTTTTTTTTATTTATAATTTTTTTTTAAAATTTTGAAAACATTTTTTATTTAAAAAGTTTATTTTTTTTAATTTTGAAAACTTTTTATTTAGAAAGATTTTGTTTTTTTAATTTTGTAAACATTTTTTTTATAAGTTACTTTTTTTTAATTTAACTTACAAATATTTTTATAAGTATATATTAATCTAACACTTTTATAGGATAAAAAGAAGTATTGAACTGCAACATAATGAAAGTCACATGCATGTATACATATACGAATAGGTAAACTCACTTTTGAAAACTTAATGTATTAAGTTTTTATATATATATATATTTTTTTTTTAATTTTGATAACTTAATTTTTTTTTAGTTTTTTTTCAAGTTTTTTTTTTAACTTTCGTAAACTTTTTAATATTTTTTTAAAACTGTTGTAAACTTTTTAATTTTTTTTTTAATTATTATTATTTTTTTATAAAGATTTTTTTATTTTGAAAACTTTATTTTTTTAACTTTTCAAATATTTTTTTAAATGAGTTTCTTAATTTTGTTTTTTAAACTTTTTAATTTTCTAAACTTATTATTATTATTGAAAACTTTTTTATATAATTAAGTTTCATATATATATATATAAATATATATTAGAAAGTAGAAATTATAGTATTAAGATTATTAGTTTAATATTTTAAACTTGTGTTAATTTTTTAATTGCTAAAGAATTGTTGATTTCTTTAGTTATATACATATGCAAATTTAAGTCTAACACTCTATTAAAAGTTCTAAAAGACATAACAAAATAAACATACACTTTAGACAAATAAACACACACGTATTATAAAGGATAGCAATACATTTTATTTTATTATTTTAAACAATTCGTTTTGAATTGTTTCTACATGAATGTTTGATAAAAAGTTTTCACTAACACAATCCACTCCGTTTAAAAATGAGGAAATAACAAAATCTAAATCTATAAGTGTTAATAACATCTCTCCTAGTTTTTCAAATTTTTGTCGATTATTTAGTATATACAAAAATATAAAAACAAAATATAAAAACCAAAAAGATGTTTTATCTAAATGTGTATTTATGTATTCCGTATATGTATTCTAGGACACAGAGTATATGTTTATATTTTTGTGATAGTTATAGAAATGAGGCCCTGCATGAATAATATAATCAGGTCCTGGAGTTCTCTTTCGCTTGATTGCGCCCGCTTACTGTCTCCACACGTGTAAGTTTTTCCCAGAATGTATTTTTTTGCACGTAAGTGCACTTTTTATAAAATATATTAAAATTAGAGAATTGAAAATTCTCACGATTGGATAACTAATCCGTTTCTTCGAAACTGTCTAAAAATATGGATGTTGTAACTGTTATTACTGATTATATACTGGAATATATACATATATATTTTCTATGGGTTTTTTTAAATGTTTCCATAATTATTTTTTAAACTTATTTCTTTTTTAGAGAAGTGAAAAATGCTTCTTATTATTAAAGGATATATTTTTAACATTTGCATGGTTATCTGCAATACTTTTTAAGAAAAGTGTGCCTAACTGATCTACAGTCACAGACATTTAGACAGAGCTACAATAAATAAACAATACTTTAATATTAATAAGCAGTAATATTTAGTAAAATTATGTATATAGAAAGTTTTTATTGTGTTACACACACTGCAAATAGAGGCGTCTTAAATTCAGACACATATGTGACTGAAAAAGAAATTCAGACACTTAAACGTCTGAATATGAAATTTCAGACATCATAAGTGTCTAAATTTAAGGCACTTAAGTGTCTTACTGTAATCATGGTATAAATGAACTGAGAAAAATGTCTGAATAATGATCATGCGTCTGAAATTAAGACATGTAGAAATTCAGACACTTATATGTCTGAATGTAATACAATTGTATCATACTATATATATGATGAAACGATGATTGTATATGATTACCCCAGAGGCCAAGGGATACAAGTGACAAACTTTAGATTTGGAGTAAATTGAATTTAAAGATGAATATCAATAGTATGTGTCTGACTTAAAATATGAAACTGTTCCTAATTTCATAACGCTCTTTGAACTCTTATTTCAATAACTGTGGAAGAAAAGTGGAGTACAATATATTTTTTAAATTTTAAGTAGAGATTAAGGAGGTTAAGTAATTTATAGAGCTTGAGTAGTTGACCTCTAGAACGGAACAGATAATTAGAAAATCTCTTATATTTTGCGTTTTAGTTTGGCGAACTAGGCAAGGGACTCCAGGCACATCTGTCCAACGTTTCCCCTCCCTACATTTTTTTTTTTTCTGAGAGCAATCATAAAACAAATAGCAATATTTCCAGATAGCCTGTATACTTATCTCAGTTTTTTCAATTTTGTGACTTATACCCCTTCGCTTCTGGTGTCCTAATATGCAATTGTATCGCAGTATATCTGGCAGCACCATCAGAAAATGTTTTCGAATGGATGAAATGCATTGCCATTTACTAAATTTGGTATTAGTGTAAAAAATAAGCAGCTTATTTGACCATGAGGACGCCTACCAAAATTGTAAATGCCCGTTTACTAACTTTCGAACTAAATTATGTTTGGTGCAAAAGTACAAGCAAAAGAAACTTTTCACAAAATATAAAGTTTCTCAAAAACTACTTCCACTCATCTGTATACGTAAAGGCCGCTCCCTAAATACAAAGAGATATGATTGCTCTCAGAAAAAAATGTATGGAGGGGAAAGGTTGAACAGATGTGCCTGGAGTCCCCTGCCTAGTTCGCCTAACTAAAATGCAAAATATAAACATGAAATAAGTTAAACTAAGAATCTTTTGTCAGAACACCTCGTACAAGAATTTTTATATAAAAGAAATATAAAAAAAATTAAGAAGTAAGAACTATTAAATATTCCAAAATAAATTTCTAACAACATTTTTCAAAATGCAGAACATTTCTTTCTTTTTGGTGGAGGGTATTGCTCTTATGAACACCCCTTATCTTCCAATTTAAGATAAATTAAAATATATGAACGTCAAAAGGAAATAATTAAAAATTTATTTCTATTAGTGGTTTAGGAAGGGAGGGGGGGGGGGAGGTGTTTCTCTTACAAAAATTTACTGGTTCCTTTTTGTCTTAGTCTTTAATTATGTAATAATTTGGAAGAATAAATTTTATTATTATTTTTAAATAGAAAGACAATTTAATTCAGTAAATTTCAAAATACAGGAAAGGGAAATGGCCTGCAACCGCCCTCCTGTCTGTGATTATGCATAATAAATGTATTATTTAGAAGCGTTACGATTTTTCTTAATTTATCATATGTTTTTCACCCTCTGCCTGAAAGTATAAAAACTGTAATAATTATATTCAGATAATTTATAAGTGTAAGCATTACGAAAATGCCAAGTAAAGAAAGTAAAATGCTTCTGATTTCTTCTTATACAACGTTCCATTTCCCGCTAATAAAAAAAGTTTTAATGAACTTATTATACTGTAAACCGTATGCTGGCGGAATGACTGACATAATGCTGACTCAATCTTTTTTTCCTTGTCAGCCGAATTCGAGTTCTGAGTTCAATGTCGCTTTCAAATCTAAACGTTTTCCAACAGTTCACATCTTTAATCGATCCTGTTTTTTACTGTGAAAAGTTTTGTCATTATAATTCTACTGTGGCTGCGTCATTTCTGGAAGTGTTATATTTAGAAGTTTCTTGCATTTTGGATTTCTGCTTGAATCATATGTGTTTCAGATATTGATATAACAACGGAAAAGAAACACTTGGAAATTACATCCAAGAATTCTACAAAGAGCGCGCAACAGAGATAGTATTACTTTTTATTGCTTTTCATCGATAATATAGGGTTATTCATCTCGTCAAAACTTTGTGAAAAAGAACTAGCCTTAGACTTACGAACTAGTCCCACGGGTTGTGTTTTAAGAATGGAAAATTTTCATTATTTTAACACAACTAGTAGGATATATGAAGGAGTTTCTTTTAAAAAGATGCAAGTATTTTGTTACTCATTCACTATGACAGATCTTTTAAATCAAGTCAAGGATATCGATAACAGTAAGTGGTTTTGATATTTTGTGTACCACATAAAATATTGCATGAAATATAAGTTAGGTTTGAATCTGTTAGCGAAAAAACAGCTAATTCTAGAAATATATATTCTTACATTCATGTAATTATGCATGTTACTGTAATTTAAAAATCCTTAAAGATATACATATATATTTCACTTGAAATCAATTTTAATATTGATTCTTAATTATTTTTAGCAAAAAATAAATTTGAAATTTAAAAGCTATTTATATACATTTACTTTCATAACTAGTTTTGATTAAAATTGCGGTTTTTATCATTTTATTTATCATCACTTACATGAAATATTTAAAAAAAAAAATGACAATTAGATATTAAAATGTATGTTTAAGACAAAAGAAGTTTAGAAATTAGAAGTAATTTTTTCTGCATGTTATTTAAAATAAAATATTTATTTATTTTTTATTTATTATTAAATAAATAGCTCTTGAGATTCTCATCTGATGTATAAAAAACTTGTCTATGTAGCAATATAAATTTAAAAGAAGAATTTAATTTTTAAATGATATGAATTTTCTTTTTATTCTGAAGGGGCGGGGGGAATTTTTGTGCAATTTTGTAAAGCTGATATTTCAAATCTCTTTCGACATTGCTCTGCTTATAATGAATATTTTGAACTTTTAGAACAGGATAAGATTAGAAACAAAAGATATATATTTATCCGAATACCGTAAAGGCCCTGCCTTCAATAGTGGACACTATGAGACTGTGGAATTTGTTCGATAATCGCTAGTCGGTAAAAAAATTAAAATTTTTCTTCCTGCAAACTAAATATGTAAAGTGTCTAAATATGTTATTGAAAATGCTCCAGCACGTACCATTTTTCCGAGAAACAGTTTTATAATAATAACAAACATGGAAAGATTATTATATTAATTTGCAATGCTAGATAAAATTGAAATCATGAAAGAAATGTTTTGACTGTCTTAGATATCAAAGTGACAAAATATACCATGGAGATATTATTTGTTGATACTTGTGTAAAGCATTTTTTTTTTTATCCCCCCTCCCTTTTTCGTGTCCGAATTTACTATTTGCTATCCACTAATATATTTTCATTCCTTATGCCGCTGTAAATCTGGTAATCATATTTATACATTTATTTGCAGGTAATTTACCTATTATTATCTATATTTTATGGTTTAAAAATTTTTCACTCATGTTTTAGCAAGATATAAAATATCTTAATTTTAAATTTAAAAGCTAAACTCTCCCACCAAAAAAATGGTACGTGATACAGTAATTTCGTTACCATATTTTTATTTAGAAGATTAAAATCTATAAGAATCAACTATTATTTTTTACAGAGAGGATTTTGGTGCCGACCAATGAATCAGACATGTCTGTTTTTTTTTAGGTAAAAATAAACAAATGTGCATGCGTTTTGCTTTTAAAAAGTTTTTGTTAAATAGAGCTGTCCGGTATTAGGGAATGTATTAGGGAATGCCAGTGTCTCCATAACGAACACTTCCGAATACCGGACATCTCTATTTAGCAAACATAATGCAGGGTTGGATTTTTTTGCAGAAGAAGGATTTGATTGAAGCATGGGCAAAATGGGCAGTGCCCCCTACACCCTCCCTACAATTTTAGGGGCCCCGAATTAGATATGCAATTATTGTAAAGTTTATATTTTAAATTTTTTCAATAGTGGGCCGATTATAATAAAAATCTTGAACATTTAAGGCCGACTAAGATTAAAAACTAAAGAAAAAAAAAAAAATCTAAATACAATAAAACCTCTCAATCACATGCACCTCGGCAACGAATGGTGGATAAATTCCCTTGAAACCCCTATTGAGAGGTTTTATTGTATTTAGATATATATATATATATATATATATATTAAATCATTACCTACTCTAGAAGTTCAAAATACTGATTATAATGTACATTGTTGAAAAATATTTATATTATCAGCTTTAAGAAAATTGCATACCAACTTTCAGAGCCCCTAAAATCGCACTGTATGGGGGTGGAGGGGGCAGGACCATGGCCAAAAATTTTTCTAGGCTTCAACGTGGTCAAACATGGCTGCGTATAATGCTTAAAAAAATGGTTGCAATTAAGACGTTTGAAGTGTCTGAAATTCAGACGTTTGAAGTGTCTGAAAAAATTGAGACATTTTAAAATGTCTGAAAATTGAACACTCCGTTTCAGACATTTCAATTTGCAGTGCATTGGCTAACATGCACCATTTCAAGAGAGATCTTTTTTTTCTAATCGTAATAAAGGCAGCGTTCTTTTCAAATTCCTCGTCTTCATTTTAATATTTTTAAATGTTTTTTTTTCTTGCAGAGGATATCTGAGGTCGATGTCTAACCGATACTTTCGTCCTCTTTCAATTTTGGTTGGAGTTTTTTTTTTTTTTTTCTTATTCGAGAGCACTTTTATTTTCCGGTTACGAAAGAAAAAGTGTCCTCAGAAAAAAAAAACAAAAAAAACATATAATAATATTAGAACCTAAAGCGAAAAATAAAGTATCAGAAAAAAAGTTCAACTTTAATCGAAAAAGTATACAAAAGTACCCGGTTAAACATCGATCTACGATATCCTATGCAAAAGTCATTTAAAAATATTGAAATTCAAACGAGTAATTTGGAAAAAAAAAAAAAAAAAAAAAAAAAAAAAAACCTGCTATTGGATTACCATTATCTTGCGAGTTTCTTTTCGTTATTACTGTAAGCTCTTAAAAGAGTTCTCAATTTTTCTTTTTTTTTTTTCGAATTTTGGCACACTCTTTGAAATTAGTTACATTCCCATTTGCCCGGAAACAGCCGGTATTTACATTTAGGTTCCTAAAATTCGAACAGCGTTTTTATTTTTCTGTAAATTTGATATATCTTGATTTGCTGTGGATTGTTACCTGAAGACTGATCACATCATTCCGTTATTGTCACATCCCGAAAGTCAGTTCGAAACTGAAATATTGTCATTTTCACGACTTTTTTTCAAACCTTTTTTTTTTCTCTCTCTCTTTTTAAATAGAAAAACGAAAAACGCTGCATCTAAATAGGAACAATTGAAAATTGTCATAAAAAAAGCTACAAATAAAAATAATTTCGTGAATGTAATAGAAAGAAACGAGTTTGGATTTGAGCCTTGAAACGAACTAAGAATGCATTTATTATCATCATTATCAAAAACAATGGGCGTTTAATTCACAAAATACAGCTGCTTTGTTTATTTTCGAAACGACAACATGCGACGTACAGTCGTGGAAAAAAAAAGTAAACACCCCCTACTAACTCCTCAACAAATCATTGTAGAAGAAAGTTACTGGTACCGAACGATTGGAAATAAAGTCTACTTTTAAATGATGTATATCAAATTTTCTTAGGGGGTCATCTACATATTAAAACAAATCCAAATTTTATTTTTTTCAATGGCAATACCCAATTTTAACGAGATATTTCAAATCTTCGGTTCAAACTATGCCTAGACACCAAATTTCAAGTCATTTCAATGATAAGTTTTTGAATTATAAACATTCAAAATTTAGTGCTTCTAATGTTAAATTACATTTTCATATTTTTATTTATATCTCCCGAAATTATGCTCCTAATGTGCTAATTTTTTTTTTTTTTTTTTTTTTTTTTTTTTGTAGTAATAATACTAATATACCCAAACATTAATAAGCTTAATTTGCAATTTTTATAATTTTATGATATGAATTATGAATTATTAAATTTATATTCGAAAAAATTATGATTTTTTTTGATGGATTTAGATTTATTAAGTCCTGCTTTATGGAAAATTCAAAAATTTTACATTTTTCTTCCAAGTAGTTTTCAAATTATGCTTAAAAAACGGCAAAATGATGGTTTAAGGGGCCGTCTATGATGGAAGTGAGTAGACAGTTTGAAATTTATTCTACTGTACTGTAATCTAACACGCTTCATTGACTCCTTGAGTGGCGCTTAAGGTGCCTTGATCAAGGAAGGGGCTCTCTCGGTTAACTATCCAGTACGGAACTTCAATTTGGATACAGCCCTTAAAATACGCTCGTTTTAAAATAATTAATTTCTCGGAAACTTGTGGTACGAATTGCATAAAAATTCGTTTTTAGGCTAATTGAAGGATGTAGAGTTCATTTATGCTGTCAGAATTGGGTACTGCTATTGAAAAAAACAAAGTTATGGTTCGTTTTAATTGGTAGATGGCCCCCTAAGCAAATTTTATATACATCATTTAAAAGTAGACTTTATTTCCAATCGTTCGGTACCAGTAACTTTCTTCTACGATAATTTGTTGAGGAGTTAGTAGGGGGTGTTTACTTTTTTTTTTCCACGACTGTACATGCTTTACTTGTGATTTAGTAGCAGAATCATGACATAGTATATCACACAATTTGTCACAATGCCGGAAAATCAGTGGTCACTTGTGGAATATTTCATGTTTTTAAAGGTGACGTTGAAACCCGCAACTTAAAAAAATAATAAAATTTTGGGGATATAGGTATCATGGAGATATGTATTACGCAATCTTATTTTGTCGCCCAAATTCATTTTAAAAAGGTAAAGTTTTTCATGAAAATTTTAATGGAAAGTGCTAGAGCAACCAAGTTAAGTTAAAAATGCTGTTTGCAATTTGTACACAATCATGAGCATAGTATCCAGGGGCGCCATTTCAAAGCTTCCTAGAAAGGGTAGGGGAAAGGGAAAAAAATCTTTTGATTGTGTTGTGCTCACACTAAGAAAAAAATATACCGTCTACACCTAGAATGAATAGGTAGTCATTTTCTGTATCCCTAAACTAGAAATATAGATTTCCGAGCTATGCGAATAGGGTAAAGAACTAAACTGAATAGACGAAATGATCTAGAATTTCTAATCTCTTGTTTTCTAGGTGACGAAACGATAAAGAATTGTTTCAATAGCGAGTAATTATCGCTTAATTTCTGGAATGGTTTCATAAACAAGAATTATAGTTACTAAAACTAACCTCTTGTGTTCATATCTATTTGCAGGTATTTTTAAATATGTTTGACCACGAGAATATAGGAAAACACCCTTGAATTCTAGTAGGAGATTCTAGAACTCTCTATCAAAGGGAACTAGAATTTATAAGGATGACATGGAACTATTTTTTTAGAGCGTCAATTTAGATTCTATATGCCAGAACTATATTTTTTTCTCAGTGCAGCTGAGAAGCAATTGATGCAGCTGTATTCTCACATACATTTTTAAAAATTGTTAAAGTACTCGTTAATGGCAAATGGGTTTTATTTTTAGAATGTTGTAACAGCAAATGAAACCCAGTAGCGTTGTGGTTAGCACGTTGTGCTACCGCACTACAGGTCCCCAGTTCCATTCCAGTCTCCGGACTGGGCCGAGTTCACTCAGCTTTTCATTCCTTCGGGATCGATAAAATGAGTACCAAGCTTGCTTGCGAACTAAAGACTGGGGATTCCGCGTTAGGCTGATCGCCTGACCGTGACGTATGCTTCTAGCACCCAAGGGCTCATGTTTAAGAAAGCAGGGCTGAGCACTATAGGCGAGTATCCTTAGATGACTGTAACGCCACAGGTTTATTTATTTATCATTATTATTATTTTGTAATAGCAAGTGTTCTGTAAATATTACTGATAATGATTAATTTCCGTGCTTAAGGAGCTTATTTAATGCTAATATGTTTGCTGTAATAAAATCTGGCAAGTTACCTTTATTTTTGTGCAATTTCTGAAAAAAAATTTTTAACCTGACTTGTGATGACTGATACACTCTAAAATATAAAATTCCTTAAGGTTGTTCTCAGATCCAAACGGGCAACTTTATGACATAAGTTTTAATTTATTTTTGTTCGGAAATGCATGAAACTAGCAGATGTTGTTATTTAGAAACTATGTAATCGAGTTGTTTTTACCGAGTTTTTTTTTTTTTTGCAAACGTAATAGGTCTTTTAGAAAATAGTGTCAAAGTGGGCGTTTTGAACCGAATTTCCGCGCGAAAGAAGAATAAGCACTCAAGAAAGGGTGATAAACGTGTTTGTCACGTGATCAAAGTCGCTTATAACTCAATAGGTAAATTATTGATCAAAAAATGGAAAACACAGTTCGATCCCAAATCGCTTCTATGATCAGTCTTTCCAATTTTATATCTTTCCGTTACAAAATGAATTTGTAAATGTGTCAAAACGTTTTGCACTTGTTGAGCCAGAGCAGTTAAGAACAGCCTTAAGGGAGAACCCCCTCCCCCCTCCTTCTTCTAGCCTCTACCAAAGGGCGCCACTGACAGCATCGTTAAAATTATATACCTTAGAAAAGGGAATACAAAGATGTCATACATAAACAGTGAAAGACAGAGACATCCACTATTTATATATGACTTGTTATATACAACCAGGAAGTTCAAGATTTCTTTCTTCTGCATTTAAATTCTTTCTAAACTTTTACACCTATCATTATGACTGTTATAATAATTCAGAATAACTTTAATTTGAGGCAGAATATTCTAAAATACCATTATTATGAATGTGATTCAGAGCCTCATCAGACAAAAATAAAGTTGTTATTTTTGAAGAAATGTAATCTGTTGTGAACAAAGGACACGTACCTTGAGCCTTTAGCTTTCGTTTTAAAGCCGGCGCTTTAAAAATGAATTATTTCAAGTAAAATATAAGCACAAAATATTATAAATAATGTCATTTAAAGTGTTAACAAGCAAATCTGATGTCAAGTAAGTTTTAACAAGATAGTACCTGTCAAAACTTGACAATCAACAACTTAATGGTTCCACAGAAAAAAGGTTCACAACCTCATTAAAATGTCATTTTTGTTTTGTTTTGTTTTGTTTTGTTTTACAGAATATTTGTTTGCAATAGTTAAAAGAAAAAAAAAAACGTCTCCTTTTGTAAGCGGTTACGGTGATGGACTACATATTAACTGTCTTTCCATATGCATACAGACAGAGACAGTAGACCATTTCCCAGCGAATTCAATTTTCAGATCCCCAAAAGTGCAACTCAAAAAATGAAAAACAAGTAAGAAAAATCATGCGTTAAGCATAGATTATGAAACACTTTCCAACACTTCCTGTATGCTTTAACAAAACTTCGTTATTTAGGGAAATAATGTATATAAAAGAACTAAGTAAACATTTTAGAAAACGCATAAAACATTTGAAAAACTGATTTCAGCAGTTACCATCCATATCAAATATGTATTCCAATTCTTTTGAACAGCTCTGTATTTGATCTGTAGGTTGATATATATGCTATTCAATAGGGAAATTTAGTTTAGCAAGAAAACGAATAACAGGTTGAAATTTTTCTTTCAGCTATTTATACTAATAGATGGAAACATACTTGTATACTTTTGTACAACCCTGTAGTTAACCTAGTAATTTATTGCACGCCACTATTTAGCTAAAGTTTAATTCAAAATAAAACACTCTTAAAACTACTGAAATCACATTTTCAGAAATTATCATTTATAGACGGCCATGTATCCAATTCTTTGCGTGACGCTGTATATAATTTTATCTATGTTTTATAATTTTATCTACAAACATTTCTTAGTAAACAAAATGCAGTTCAGCGTAAAAATGCATAACTCATTTAAAAACCACCTTTAAGCAATTTATAATCATACCCAGTAATCATTACGAATTATTTTGTGTAGCCCTGTATATGAATTACAGCATTTATACACATCATATACAATGCACAAATATAGTGAAACATAAAAGCGTATTAGATAATTAAAAATGCATTTCCAGCAATCATCGCTACCGTACAATACTTCGGATACAAGGTACAATATAGTATCTGAAATCTTTTGTGTGTCACTGTAAATGCTATGCACTTCGTATTATGCATGAAATAAGTTATAGTAAACCTCAGCGACGTATATAAATTCCATTATACATGAAATAATTTAACATAATTAAAATACGCCGGAAAAAATTCCCTCCACCCGTGTATCATTATGTAACGGAATTCTTTTGTGTGGCCCCGTAAATGAATAATATTTATTCTTTGCAGCGCATATTCTACGGAATGCACATTTTAGTGCACTTGATAAATTCATATGAATTTTACTATGTTTGAAAGCATGTAACATCATTAAAAATCATTTTAAACGATTTTTTCCCATAGGCTGTAATGTAACGGAAAAGTTTGACTGCCCCTCTAAATGAACTAAACATGCTACAAACTTCATTTGCAATAGGGTTTGTGCTATGGTAGAGGTCACTAACATCCAAAAATTTCAGGACGATCCGAGTATATTTACGGGAGTTAGAGCGCGTACAGACGGCCAGACAAACCGAATGCATAAACACTTTTCAACTTTGTTGGAAAGTGTTAAAAAAAAAAAAATGACCATTTTCAACATTTAATATCTTAAAATGTATATGATTTTAAAACACAATTTTCATTCAGATGAAAGATATAAGTACGTTTTTTCGTTTTGTGTATTTAAAATATTGCAAGAGACAGAATTAGCATTTACAGGGGGCTTCAAATTGTCAGATATTTGACGAGCAGAAATTGGTATAACAGCTTACGCGCACGATTAGAAAATAACCATTGCAACTAGAATAAAAAATTTTGATGCATACTTATACTTCAGATTTAATAATTACCATGAACCTAAATAAATTTGTATTTAAAGCATTTTTATATTTTTAATACAAAGTTGTATTTAGCTAATACAAAATTTAGAAAATTTCGACAACATAATTACCTTTTTTTTTTTTTTTTGAGCTATAAAAAGAAAATTAGGTTCAGTTTATACAGATTAACATGAAACGCATGTTTTGAAAAATTTATGAAAAAAAATATTTAGAAGTGTTTGAGATATCGTGCGCGTTATGCTCAAAAACGTCATTTAGAGAAAAAGGACCTCCAAGTTTCGGAAACACCGCTTCAGCTATTGAGCGGATATAATTCTAAAAGCCATAACTTCTGTTCTAATAAGAATTTCAAGGAAAAAGTTATATTAAAATGTCCATAAAAGATAGGAGTTTAACACCTGGAAAAATTAATATTTCGAAAATTTTTAAGCTTTAAAAGTCCTGAGATCCCTTAAGGCCCCTTATCACTCAGATTTCAGATTTCCCTCTCCAATGTTAAACCAATGGCCATTTAATGCCTCTTTATTTGTCTAATATCTCATCAGTAAATTAATATTTTTAACTCATTTTTTCTGTGTGCACTTCTTAAAAGATGTCGCTTTCTGTTTTAGTTGACAAAATAATTTTAAAATGTATACTTATTTTTTAATTTAATGCCAAAGTCTTAAGAAGTATGCGAAATGTAAATAACATTAAATAACTTCAATTCTATTTGGAGTTTTAAAATTTTGAAAACAACACAAGAAAGCCTGTATTTTCATCCATTCATACAAATTAAAATTTTTCGTTTAAGTTTATTTAAATTTCAGATATTCGACAAATATTGGAAAATTTCCTCTCCCCCCTCAGAACATCCATCAAACGAGGAGAGAGGGTGGGAGTTGACCTTTGACATCAAAGAGGTCGAATGTCGCGGCGGGGTATTTTCTAGCTTTATCGTATAAGTGGAAAAAGTCCGAACTTGTATAGAGTTGTAAAATTTTTTGCTTTGCAAATTATTTTTAAGAGAATACTAGCATTTTGAAAACTGATAAAACGAAATCTGTTATAAAATAAATAAATAAAAAACATAAATATCATTTGCAAGGACAACTGCATATTTAAAAAAAGGGATGCCTGTGCTTTTGTCTTTTGGACACCAAAATGAAGTTTGAATAAATACTCGCTTTCCGTGAGACAGAAATAAAAAAGAAGTTAAAAGATTTTTATTTTGACTGTCTTCTACCGAAAATAATTGATCCATTCCGTACAATTTCCAAGCCCATAAGAGATAAACCCTATATTTTAAAAGCACCTGAAGTTCACAGTTTAAAAAAAAAAGGGGGGGGGGGTGAACGGCAAAATGAATAAATTAAAAGAAGAAAGGCAATTAAAATATTTGTGATTAACTTTTATTTATTTAAAATAAATTTTAGTCACCCCTCATTTGTAGCATAATGTAGAATTTAATTTCGCGTATTTTGTAATTTATAGTTTTCTTTTCTCATAAATGTAAATTAAAATGTTCGTAAAAAATAATAGAGCTAACTTAAATACTATAAATTGTGTTATTTATCCAACACATCCCCAATCTCTTTCAAATTCTAAGTGTAGAAGATAATAGCTGTTTCCTTATTATTGTTCTGCCAATCACAAATGCAGAATTTGTCCTTATTTTTTGCTATTTTTGTGTTTGATGTCAGAGAAAAAATTGAAAAGTTTGGAAAACTTCGACTAATATATTGTACAAAATTAAGTATACAGAGTGTCCCAATACAAAGATAGAAATACACTTTAATCATTAACATGTTAGAGATACATATGTAAATTGCAACAGTGTTCAAAATAAGGTACAAATTAAAGTTATGTTGACGAAATAGTCCTGCCATTAATTTTCAAAATATTATTAAAATTTTTCAAATTCAAAGTCTCTTAATTCGGTACTGTTGTACTTGCTAGAGTTTGATTTTATATATATATATATTATTTATAGGTTCTAGGTACCGTATAAAAGTTTAAAATATGTACCCTTTTGAAAATGAATGGCAGGGCTATTTCATCAATACAATCTTAATCCCTGCCTTATTTGGCACACTTTTGCTAACAGTGTTTATATATCTCCAGCAGTTGAAAAATTAAAATGCGTTTCAATCATTTTGAGACACTATTTATTACTTATAGGTTTTACTTCTTACATGTATATCGACTAGTACGTCAGCAAAATTTTATAAAAGTGCTAAAATAATAAAATTTAGCACATGCGAAAAGTAAATATGTGAATAATTTTTAGGAAAAAAAATTCCTTATTGATGAAAATACTTAAAATTTAATCATATGTTTAACCTCTTCTTTATTTCTTTTATATAATTATATGGTATTACATAGCTGCCAACTCTTCCAATTTTTTCAGAATTCTTCCGAAAAATCGGCATGTTTTCCGATTTTACGCGCGTAATGGGTTTTCTTCCGCTTTTCGTCATTTTCTTCCGATTTTCGGCCTTTTCTTACGCTTTTTACGCGAGTTTCGTCAAAGGATCGCGGGAAAACACGAAACTTCTCCAAATGTTCGCGGGAAAGACGCAAATTTTGTCGGAAGATCGCGTAAAAAACGAGAATCCTCCCAAAAGACGCGTAAAAACACGAATTCCGTGAACAGATCGTGTAAAAAAGCGCCGTCAAAAGATCGCGTAAAAACACTATTTCCGTTAAAGGATCGCGGAAAAAACCCAAATTTCGCCGAACGATCGCGGGAAAGACGCTGATTTCGTCAAAAGATCGCGAAAAAAACGACAAATTTCGTCAAAAGATCGCGAAAAAACGGCAAATTTCGTCAAAAAATCGCGAAAAAACGGCAAATTTCTTCAAAAGATCGCGAACGAACGGCAAATTTCGTCAAAAAATCGCAAAAAAATAAATTCCGTCAAAAAATTGCGAAAAACCTCCACAAATTTTGTCAAAAGATCGCGAAAAAAACAAAAATTTCGTCTAAAGATCGCGAATTTCGTCAAAGGGCCGCTGAAAAAAACGCATAGCTAGTGTCGGAAGTGGATTCCCCCCCCCCCCCCTTCCTGCTGTAACTTTTCAGAAAATTTGCTGTGAATTTCAGAATTTTTTTTCTTTTTTTAGTCAGAATCACCCTAAAAAAAAAAAAAAATTAGGAATCAGAAGTTTTAAGTGTCTTTTAAAGTGAAAGGTGGGATATCTATGAATATTAAAAGAGAAAAAAATATATATAGTATTTTTTAATATATTCAAGTTATTCTTTTTTGTCATAATATATATTGTGTAATTGCAAATTAGTGAATATTTTATTCGAGTTTCTCTTTGAAATTTGTTTATTTATAAGGATTCAGCTGTTTTTAATCCTCGCTGAAAGTGTTATAAAACTTAAAAAATCTTCTGATTTTTCGCCAAAATTTTCTGATTTCTTCTGATTTTTTGCCCAAAATCTTTTGAGTTTTGCCGAAATTTAGTTGGCAAGTATGGTATTATTATTATTGTTATTATTGAAGATACATATAAAGAGCTTTAGATTTCAAATAATATACAGAAGTCTCTTACTGTGCATTAGATTATAATTGCCTTTTATATAAATGTTACATGATTAATTTATAATTCTCTGCTTTGTCGATGTGAAAGGCTAAATTATACTTCTATATTTCGTTTCAGTTGCTTCGTTTACTAAAACGTAGCAAAACATTTTTTCCCCTCTAAATACTGCTTTTTTCCCCCGAACGTCTTTTCTCTGAATAACATATTATAATTTCTAGAAAATAAAACTACGTAAAACACTATACGCATATATTTTTAAATATATACGCTTTTCTTCAATTTTCAACAAGTAGTTTTGATACACCTACGAAAACATTTCCATCCTTGCATGCATCGGAATTTCAGATCTTATTAGGTTTCAAGGAAACAAGTAGTTTTTACCCCCCCCCCCCTCCCCGACGCACACATACCCTTTAAATATGTGACACCCTTTTAAAATAAAAATAACTATATCTATCTATCTATATATTTTTTGGTCCCCTAAAATAAATTTTAGATGGTTCTCAAATTTATGGTTCAACAAACGAGATACTTTTTGATACATTTTCTGACTCATTTTTCAATTCCTACTATTAGCTCACACTCTCCCTATATTTATTTATATATTTATATATTTATCTTGTACAAATTTTCAATCGTTAATAAAATACTCATTATTCATCCTATCAGGTTGAAATAAATTTTTTTAAACTTGTACTGGATGACAATTGATGTTAATAAAGTTTTTTCAAATATTAATTAATTAATTTTAGTTTTGCATGGGAAACAAAATGGCCGCCACTGGTTATTGAATTTCAATGAAAGAATTTTCAATAAGCGTTACCATAGGGGGGGGGGGGGGGGGACCCTGTTCTGTCGCCAAATACCGCCAAGTTTGTCGCCAACTTGGCGATATATCGCCAAATTTGGTGGCCCAAAAGGGACGCCAACTTGGCGATATCTCTCATATTTCGCCAAATTCCCATAGAGTTCCATTGTAAACCTACGTGCTTATAGAAAATCAACAAATTGAGATATTTTAATGCAACAAAAACTAATATTAGCTTAAGGGATTATATTCAATTTTTCTTTGATGACCTAAGTAGGAATTGACTTTAAAAACAAAATTTTTATATTACTTGTTAAATGTAAAGACACAAAATTGGCAAGCCTGGCTGTTCATTGCTTATTAATAGTAATCATTTTCAAAATACTATACACGTATTTTAAGTTATTTAAGCTTACTTTTGGTGTAGGATCCATTTAAATATTTCAATTCAAAATTTGAAAGATTATAAACCTTCCTGAATAATAAAAGGAAAATTCATAATGAAACTGGTGTGAATGAGTATCAATTCAATATGCAATGTAATAGTATCTAGGATAATTTTTAGAGAGAAAGGGGTAAATAAGAGATTAAAAATTTAAAAAGACCAATGTAATCCAAACAATTGTGAGCTATGAAGTAATAAAACCTTGTGTAAATCACCATAAAATTTAAAGGACGCGTTTCGATATCGAAATTATAACGTCAGCCAATATAAACACACGTCCGTAAGAGGACAAGGTCACTTTTTTTTGTGTTTTCTTTCTCTAAAATAAATTTAAAATATCCGTTTTCAGAAAAATACATTATTTGCATTTGCAAGAAAAAAAAAAAAAAACATTTAACAGCAAAAGAAATTAAAATATCGTCCATGTTAATTTGCAATTTAAGTGAAGGTTTGATTGCTTATTTATAGTAATCATTTTCATTATTTCATTAATTCATCATGTTATTTAAAATTGTTATTAAATTATGTTATTATTAATTTATTATTAAATTTATAATTAAATTTATTATTAAATTATTAAAAATATTTAAAAACCTACTTTCGGTCTAGAATCCATTTAAATATTTCAATACCATATTTAGAAGATTATAAATCTTACTGAATAATAAAATAAGAAAATTCAAACTTGTTTGAATGAGTATCAATTCAATATGCTATTTAATTGTAACTAGGATAATTTTTAACCCTTTATGTACTGAATTATGAATATTTCATCTTCTAAAGCATTTTTCGTGAATTGTTTAAACTACATTAAAAGATTTAAATAATCATTTAATAAATTTTAGAAGGATTGTAAGATTTAGAAGGATTAATTAAATTTGAATTTATAGGGATTTTGTGCAATATTTATAACATTACTCACACTTTTATTAGTATTTTGTAGAATTAGGAAATGTACAAACATAATATTCTTACAATAGAAATATAAAAAGTATTTCCGAATTGAAAAATTCCCCCTCTCGACTCCCTATGCCAAGAAATCTGAAAAGATGCAAAGGAAAAATAAATCATCCTTTTAAAAATATTTTTGTTTTGTGTAACCCATAATTAAGATAAAGTAATGTATCTATAACTCATTCTAAACTGTATCACAACTAATCGATGTATTAAATAAATTTTATAACAAGTTATTTTAATGGTACTTATAAGTACTGTCGGTAGACAAAGGGTTAACAAGAAAAGAAAAAAAAATACGTAAAAGATTTAAAATTTACAAGACCAGCGAAATTAGAACAAATATGGATCACAGGCTAGAATCTAACGCACGCCAGGTTATGCCCGACTCGAATCCAATAATTCTTTTTAAAATTAATCCGAACTCAACATTCATAGTTATGTGCAGTTTTCTTGTTCTTTATATTGCTTCAATTTTCTCATTTTATAGTCATAGTAAAAAAGTATTAATAAATAGAGAAATAAATAAAAGAGACCTTTCGAATGTACAAATCCAATGCTCCAACAAAATCTATCCAAAGTATTAGCAGTTAAATTAGTTTTCGGATAATCTTCCATGAGTAACTAACATCCAGCTGAGGGGGAAAAAAAAAATACTGTAATTCAGGATATTTTCTAATATGAAACTAGTATGTTGTGGCCATCACAAAACTTTCTTCTATATAAATCACGTCAATTAAATCATTTAAATAGTACAAGAAATTACATCAATTAAGCACCAACTCATATCAAAGTAAATCTGAATTTGAAGTTTAATGAAAATTCGTGCATTAGTTATTGAGATAGAGCTATAGGGGAAATTTTGAAAAATGCAGCATAGCAGCACCACCTGTTGAACGATTTGCACCAAAACATAAACACCACTAATTATGTTCTGGTATACCTGCATCTAAAGTTTGTGGAAAATCCAAGCAATAGTTCTTGAGATAGAGCTATTGCGGAAATCACACAAAATACAGCATAGCAGCGCCACCTGTTGAGCGATTTACACCAAACTGTATAAAATGTCAATTCATGTCAAGGACTAACTGATTCTAAAGTTTGAGGAAAAATCGTGCATTAGTTCTTGAGATACACCTATAGTAGAAGTACTGAAAAATACAGCATAGCAGCGCCACCTATTGAGCGATTTACACCAAAATGTACAAAATGTCAATTCCAGTCAAGGATTAACTGATTCTGAAGTTTGGTGAAAATTATTGCATTAGTTCTTGAGATACAGCTATAATGGAAATTCTGAAAAGTGCAGCATAGCAGAGCTACCTGTTGAGCGATTTGCACCAAAACACAAACAGCCCTAATTCATGTCAAAGTATACTCGAATCTGCAGTTTAATGAAAATCCAAGCATTAGTTGTTGAGAGAGAGCTATTGCGGAAATCGTAAAAATGCAGTATAGCAGCGCCACCTGTTGAACGATTTACACCAAAATTTACAAAACTTCAATTCATGTCAAGGACTAACTGAATCTGAAGTTTGATGAAAATCCGTGCATTAGTTCTGAAGATTGAGCCATTGCGGAAATCGTGAAAAAGGTTGCATAACAGCGCCACCTGTTGAGCGATTTACACCAAAAACTAATCAACAGCGAGTTATGTCAGAGACTAACTGAATATAAATTTTTATTAAATTCCGTGCATTAGTTCTTGAGATAGAGCGCCCACAACATTTTTGTCACATACAGACAGACAGACATTTTGTAAAATCATGTTTTTCGGAATATCTGACCCCTAAAATGTGTAAATCCGTCGAAAACCGAAAGTCGAAATTTTTCACGAATCCAGTACTTTCTTCTTGTAAAGATAGAAGAAAGTAAAAAAAAAAAAAAAAAAAAAAAAAAACAAAGATCTAAATTACTTACAGTGGCATTAATTTTGGGATAAAAATTCAGGCTCACCTATGGATTGATTAAACAATAGGCAAATTGGGTACTGACACTCCTGATTTTAGTGGCTGCCGAATTTTGGTTTAGGAAATTTTTATATAGCTGAAATTTCAAGATTAGGATTTCTAGATAGTGCCCGCCAAGATTTGACGGTAAATAACATGAATGTTTCATCAGAATAATTCTTGAATTTTTAATTAGTTCCTTTTAAATTAATTATTGAATGACGAATTTCTATATTGCATAAGTGATTCCTATTTCTTTAAGGTGATAGAGGATGCTGTCAATCTAACCTATTCACTGAAGTGAAAGAATTTTAAGTTTATAATTTACAACCAATTATGCTTGCTTTTTATCAGAAATTTACCTAAAAATGCCGGGTAGAGAATTTATTTTTACTTACTACGGCCTCTTTTTTTTTTTTTTTTTTTTTAAATAACAATATTTATTTCCATTTATTTATTTATTTATTTATTTATTTAAACACGACGATTAAAAGCTGCCATGAATTTTATTTTTATCTGTCTCTAAAAACCTAAATTTGAAACTTGATGCAGTTAACTATTTATAATATACATTTTTTATTACTTGAATTTTATTATACATTTTTTAAATATTAAACCTGGATATCAAGGTAATTTCTTTTATAGCTCTTATACGAATATTTTTCTTTCTTTCCATTTTATTTTTTAAAGAATGACAAGCTTTTCTTTCTAACACACACACATATATATTCTTGATAATGGTCAAAAAATATAACGAAAATTGTAGATCAGCTCAATTTATTTAATTGATAATTACATGCAAAATATCTTAGCTTATATATTTTAAATATAAAATCATTAATGTTTCAAAATGTTTTATAAGGCATCGAAAATGTTTAGTTTTTTTAAATAACGGTACATGAAGAGGCGGGGAGAGTGGGGGCAATACCAAGCCCCTGGACGCTCTTTGTCCGATCTGTGGAATTATCTGAATATTGGAAAGCTCGCTCCTATTTTTTTTTTCCGTAGAACTCTTGTCCATTTCTTTCTGTGTACAAGACTGCCCTAAAGGAGTTTTCTTCCCTTACTTGGCCCCCAACCGCTTCCCCTCTGACCCCCTGCTTGACCCCAACTCGTTGACAGCTTCATAAAGGCATAGGCGTGTTTAGAAAGGGGGGGAAGAAAGGACACAAGCAGAACTCAGATCCGGAAAAAGAAATGAGTGATACAAGGCCTTAAGGGTGTTCTCAAATCCAAAAGGGCAACTTTCTGACATAAGTTTTAATTTATTTTTGTTCGAAAATGTATGATATTAGCTGGTGTTGTTGTTCAGAAACAATGTAATTGAGCTTTTTTTTTTTCCATTTTTTTGCAAACGCAATAGATCTTTCAGAAATTAGTGTCAAATTGGCGTATTGAACCGAATTTCCGCACGAAGGTAGAAAGAGCACTCAAGAGCGGGCGAAAAACGTGTTTGTCACGTGATCGAATTCGCTTATAACTCAATAGGTAATTGATTGAACAAAAAATGAAAAAAAAAAAAAAAAAAAAAAAAAAAAGGCAGTTCAATTCCAAATCGCTTCCATGGCCAAGCTTTCCAATTTTATATCTTTCTGTTAAAAAATGAATTTGTAAATATGTCAAAACGTTTTGAGCTTGTTGAGCAGAGCAGTTAAGAACAGCGTTAATGACAAATTTTACAAATAACGGGATTTTTGACGTTAAAATTTTATTAGTCCTCTCAAAAATAAACATTGAACCTCATTACAATACCAACAGATGGCACCGCAGTTTTTATATAAATATTTTTTTTTCTTTGTTTTTTTTTTTTTTTTTTTTTCTTTTCCACGGAAAATAATCACCTACCTTTCTTAATAGTTATGATCAAGCAATCGTATTAAAAACATACAAAAAATTATCGATAATTTCGATTTATTTAAACGAAAATTACATGATAATTACACCAGGATGGTTAATAATCGATAATTTTAATTTAAAATATTGAACATAAAATCTTTAATTAAAAAATATTTTGAGGATGGTAAATTTTCATCAATAATAATGAAGGAAAAAAGAAATAAATTCTATAAATTCGTGAAATAAAATATAATTTACATTATTGAAGTGAGATATCAGAACATTATATGAGAGATATCTTATGCCAGGATCTGGTTTCGAATACATGCTCCCTTGGAGAACGAGAATTCCTCTGTCTGGTACCTTATACAGTAAAATCTGTCTAAGACGGAGTCGATCGGGACCGAGAAAATTTTCCGTGGCAGACAATATTCCGCCGTAGACAAATTTTACTCTGAGTCAATGGATTCAAAGGGACTTGATCTTTCCGAGTTAGACAGATTTCCGTCTTACACAGACTCCGTCTTACAGAGAGTTTACTGTACTATGTTCGCACTGAGATAGTTGAGTCACTTAAGTTTTTTGAAGCGGACGTACCTGGAATTAAGATTACTCGAGCAAGTTTCTCAAACTCACTTAACTTTTGATACTCTCTTAACTGTGAAATGAGTGGAAATCTACCTGCTGAACTCTTTTTCTTGTTTGAAACTGTTATTAAAATTAGAGTTGAGTTCTACAAATAATTATTCAGCTTTTTCGAATGATCTTTTGAATCGTTTGTTTAATTAACACGACGCAAAGAATAAAAACAATAATAAACTATGTATAGTTAGAAGTTGTAGTTACAAATTTAACATAAGTTAAGTCTCTTAAACCTTTTTTCAATGTGAACAGGTTAAGCCTAATTCCGGGTATCTCGTTTCAAAAAAATTGACTCAACTATCTCAGGGCGAACTCACAGTCCGCAGTAACAGTTCACTCGGCCAATCTAATCTCCGGTTCTCTCAACGTTCCTCTGAAATGAAACTAAAATGTTAGTTCCCTCCGTTTAGCAACAGAATATCAACTAATGTATTCATTGCGCATGCTGAGATCAGCCAAAATCAGAGGGTGTTCTCAAATCCAAAAGGGCAACTTTTTGACATAAGTTTTAATTTATTTTTCTTCGGAAATGCATGAAACTAGCAGGTGTTGTTGTTCAGAAACTATGTAATCGAGCTGATTTCTCCGTTTTTTTGTAAACACAATAGACCTTTCAGAAAATAGTGTCAAAGTGGACTTTTTGAACCGAAGTTCCCGAAAAAAGCAGAAAATCCAGTCAGCGAAAGGCGAAAAACGTGTTTGTCACGTGATCAAAATTGCTTATAACTCAATAGGTAATTGATGGATCAAAAAATGGAAAACACAGTTCAATTCCAAATCGCTTCCATGGCCAGGCTTTCCAATTTATATCTTTCCGTTAAAAAATGAATTTGTAAATGTGTCAAAACGTTTTGCATTTGTTGAGCAGAGCAGTTAAGAACAGCCTTAAGTATATAGATGTAAAGGGAACCTTTAGTTTTACGACTTTCCGCGTAATCCGCCCCCTAAAAAAGAAAAAAAAAAGTACTATGCAGGGAAATGCACGAAGAGGGAACGTCAACGTGAGAAAAATTACAATAATAATTACTTGTTTAGTTGCATTGTGTTGTCGTGTGTTAACCTCTACATGGTTTGTTCCTTTAGAGCCGAAAAGATTAAGACCGAAAATCATTAAGAGGAGAGAATGTAAGGGATCATACAGGAGTCGCATAGTGTCAACGTTCAATTCTGAATCACTGTGAATCCGAACAAAATCACGAAGAGATTCATTACTCCATTCTACCCCCCCCCCCCCAAACTTTTGGTCATTAAGAGGGCACATTCTTCAGAGCCTATAAGAAAGAACCCTGTGGGGTTTGCTGTCGCGGATCATGTTACAGTAGAATTTATCGTTTTATTGCTTTTATCAACTTATAGCTCAGTAGTGTTTTATTATCCATTGTATCATCTAACCAGTAAAAGGGTAACAAGACAAAAATATCTAGAAAATTTTGTCAGAATAGCCTTTTTACAATAAAAAAAAAAAAAAAAAAAAAAAAAAAAGAAAAAAAAGAAAACATAATTTAACTTTATAATCAATGATTAGTGGAACTATAAGAATTTTCTATTGAATGAAATCTATGTCGAATTACTAATTTGTACGAATTATTTTTTGAATTCTTAATTTTTAGGCGTAATTAACTTACAAATTCATAATTAGTGTCGACGAAGAAGAGAGAATTATAAGCAAATGCAACAAAGTACGTGTGCTGTGCTGCTACTACTGTTTCTTTAATTTTTTTAAAAATTATTTTCATGAAGTTTTTTTATTACAAGTTTTTTATGTTCTGAATGCCATATGGCTATTTTTAGAAAATATTTATCTGTTTTTCTGGCGTCTTTCTATGTAGTACGCAAATTTTGTGGGCGCTTTAGCTCTTTTTAACAATTATAAAGTGTTTTTTTTTTTTTTTTATTACTGTTTCCTTATTTACTGATTTGTTTCCTTTTGTTTTGTTTGCCAATTTTCACATGAAATTAATTTGAGTAATGCTTTATTATTTTAAACGTTTTGACAATGAAATTGATTTTTGGCTGAAAACAAAATCTTGCTAAGAAAAGATTCCATGTAGGAATACTTTACTTCTTTAGTTTTTCAAACTTAGTTGGAATTGGTTATGGACCAGTGAAATTGACATTATGTTTAAAGGGAGATATAGATTTTCATTCATAAAGTTAAAGTAAATAAATTAAATTGCATTGAATACATTTGTTTTTCTTTTTTATGTTCTAAGATTAAAATTCTATTGTTTAAATTTTATGAAAATATACACCAAAAATAAATTTTTAAGTATATTATATTTAAATATACAATTATTAAGAAAAATAAGCGAAAATTATGCCACTAATCACACAATCATGTTGAGAAGCTTTCTGCGTCTATTAAATTTAATCCATTATTTAATCTTATTTAAATTATTTAATCTGCATTTATTTACATTATCCATGTCAGGTTCTGAGAAACATCTGCTATTAGAACTATGGGGCTGTTCAAATATTACGTAAGCATGTTTTTGACAGTTTTTGACCCCCCTCCCCCCTTGTCAGCAAAAATAAGCAAATCGCAAACCCCCCCTTAATAATTACGTAAGAAAAATTGTAACCCCCCCCCCCCCTCCACTTAAAAAAAAATTAGGACACAATACAAATAAAAAAACTCTACTAGACTTATAAAAAAAAAATAATAAATGCTTGTTTTATTTCCTTACAATTCTATTTAAGAAAATTTCTTAGATCACAATTTTAGAAGAACTTAGTAGCCATTTGAAAAATTTAAATTTGAACATGCCTATATCTATTCCGATGCTGACCACGGCTGCTCAAGCCATTTTTCCATATCTGTTATGATATTGGTTTCCAGTTTTACTTGATTATCTTCATCGCTTTCTTTTCGGATGCAATCTTGATCAACTTCATTTTCCTTGATACACTCAACATCTTCTGTATCTTTCACGAATTTTACGAAGCACATAAGTTCATTTGCTCGACGAGCAAGGCAGGCCTTCTCACTTTTTTCCCTGTGCTGAATTTTTTTGTGTCTGTTTGCTGACTTCTAAGATGCATGATATTGGCCACAACTTCCACAAGTTCTTGGGGATAATTGCAATTTTATGGAAGCGCAAAAATAATCATACAGCATCTTTAAAAATCCCTTTGCTGTAATATTGAGATTTAAGGCCAGACGGAGACTTAAATCTATAAATTTCCCCTCCTCACTTGTAATGATGTCATTTGACGATTGTATCATTTTAATTGGAGGAGGAATGAATCGTCCTTTTAATATACGAAATAATCCACTACGTGCAGGAGAGTAACAATTCTTTTCGCATTTTATAATTTGCAGCAAGTATTGATTTTCTTGTAAGTGCTTCGAATACCAATCCAAGTCATAACCAAGAGAGTCTGGTTCGCCTGAATCAACATATGTGGCAGTAACAGGATAACCGTCAATGTTTAATGAGTTCCAGATATCTACGAGAGTTTTACCAGCATATGCAAAGTTATTTTGCTCTATTTCTTCATCAATAGTGCTACCGTTCTCATCGAGATGGGAACCATAATGGTCATAAGGGTGTATAAGACCGGACAGTTCTCGACTGAGTGGTGCCATTCGCCTTTCTACTCAGTTATATGCACTTCTTCCAGGAGCATTGCACGCAATGAAATTTCCATCCAAATCATGCTTTTTGAAATGGTTAATAGCAAACGATATAACTTTCTGGTAGCGGGGATTCTCGTCTGGAGCTCCATCAACCGTAACTATGATTACAGGTTTCATGAAACCCTGTTCTGTTTTCACTAATTTTTCAAAGTCTTTGAGTATTAATAGAGTTTCAAAATCCTGAGCATATTTGCTGTGGAAGAACTGAGTTTCCCACTTCTTATAGCAATAAACGTTGGACCAGAATAACCTATGGCTTTACTTTGACCTGCCATGCCAGGAGCAATCACAGTACCAGCGTAAATAGATGGGATAAGTTTGTGGCGTTCAGCGATGACCCACTCGTGGTCGGTAAGGATACACGATCCTCCATATGCATCAGTATCGGGGACTGTTTATTGGCTGCTGTAATTCCCAAAGGTGCACGCACTATGTCATCCTGTGAAAGGAGAAACACTTGCATGGCTCCAAGAATTGAAGCTAAAGTTTCTAAAGAGCGGATGGATGTTACTGCAAATTGGGTATCAATGTGAGATCGGTAATAATCAGTCTGAACCCAAGAAAGTTTTATCGGCACTGTGGTGGCATGTCTTCGACCCTCGATGGTTGAGGAATTTTTGGAAGCAAATGAAAATATGTTCCACTCATGCTTATTGCAAAACCAACCTTTTTCAGTTCTACAGTCAAGTTATCGAGAGTTTTAAAACTTCTTCGCTTCTTCTTTTTGCATGTGCAGCGCTTCCAATAATAGCTATGTCTGCTATTGCCTTAAGCAATAAATGGTTGATATGCATTTAAACTTGGTCTTCCTACTGATTCCCTCAAAGCTAATTTTTTTTAAATGTCTGGATTTATCATGGCAGATTTCTTCAAGCTTTGTTCTTTTGGTGGTTTGATGTTTTCTTTGGTATTCATCATTTTGTCGTTTCCTTTTTAAGGATTGATTTTCTTTTTTTAGATCACTGGAAACCTTATTTATCTGTTTTTGATTATGAGATACACTGGTTTCAATTCAATTGGATTACATTTCCTTTTTAGTAAGGTACAAAATTTGAAAACAGTTAGAAGATTATCTGCTACAGAACTTACATATTTTTTAATTTTTTCCCCATGGATACATTAATTTTCGAGTTATTTGAAAAGAAAAAATAAGGTTTAGCTTGGCTAAGCCATATTTAAAAAGTAGTAACTCATTTTTTGACATTTCTTTGGTCTTTATTTATTCCCATTCTGACCATGTTTCGCCAAGGCTACACGGTCATTTTATCTTATCTATCTTTTTTCCAATTTTTACAAGTAGTCATGTAAACTAAAAGTTATGATAAAATATATTTAAAATTTTAAGAATAAATTGATTATAATTACCTTTATAAAATAATCAAGAAAGATTGATTTCTTTTTGGTTGCCTTACGCAGTTCGTCCTCAATTATTTTTAGCACCAATACCTTTAACTCTTTGTCAGTTTTAGAAGACTTTTTGTACTGCCTCCACACATCATTAGTTTTACATTGGATATCCTTCAAAGGTTTATCTGACGCAGACTTTTTGAAACTTTCAAAAAGTTTTTTACACAAGATTTCTCGAAATGAAGGCATATTTCTGATTTTATTTATTTTAAACACCACTACACTACAGTACTGAGAGGTTTTCAAAAGTCAAGAGACACTGGACAGTAGAGCAGTCGGTCATTATGTTTATGGGGTTCAACCACTTGGCAGAGGAGGAGTGGAAACAAAAAAGATGGAATTTTACTTACGTTTTGGAAGCTTTCCCGGAAGACTCATATTGTCACAATAAAATATATCGCATCCGTCTATTCAATTCTATTCTATTCTATTCTCACAGTTGGAAATAGTAGTAAGTTCTCAGAGATAATAAGCCCTCATGCACAGGGCTTAATTTACACCGTTGCCGACCGGAGTTCAGCTCCGGTACTTCTCCGTTCTTGTAAATATTTAAATATTGGTCGGAATTCAGCGGAGCTCATAAATACAGGACTCCGGAGCCCAGTGTAGCAACGCTTCCGAAAAAACGAAGCCTAAATTACCCTTTCATTCCTTCCCATCTCCAAGTTTTGCATTCTTTTTTACCAAAACAATTATATGTGACGTAATGTGTCGCACACGTAGGAGATGGAGATGAAACGGATTCAATTTTTATATCAGTTTGTGGTCTTGGCTAGAAAGCAGTCGAGCAGGGTTTCCCCTTTTTCTATAAAAGCATCGAATCTTTCCAATAACGGTGTTAAATTTTTAATTTAATCTGATTTTCAGAGGCTCACCACAAAAGATCGTTATACGGAAGGAATCGATTGTAGTTTAAGATATGCACCTTTTATAGGAAATTGAAAAACGTTGTTCCATTCTTCAGCGTATAAATATAAATCTCTGTACATTTGATTCATTTTTTCATAAAAATGCATAGCTGCGAACTATTCCTTTTTGGTGTTAACACTATTTCCGAATCATAATCCTTACCACATTTAATCGCAGAATTCTGCACTTAACAACATTAAAATTAGGCAAAGAATTCTATTCGGAAGGAGTGATATCTAAAAAGTGGAATAGTTCACAACTAACAAGGGAACCACTTTTGGTGTTGCTCGCACCTAGCATTGAGACCTGGTACATTTTAAAGCCCTATATTATGAAGTTTGAGAATGGATAAAATTTTTCTGTTAAAATAATATTTATTGATTATACAGCAGCATAACTTTCTGAAAATGCAATTTTTGAGACCACTTATCGGACTATTTATTAACATTGAATTCTTTTAAAGAAAAGCATTTAAAAATAAAAATTAGTTAATAATAAGTATAAAATATTGAAAAAAAGTTTGAAAATTCCTTCAAAAACCCACGAATTTGATTTTGAAAAATTGCAACTTTATATTCATATTTTTGGCGGGGAAACAGTTGGCGTTTATTTTCAAAAGTAGAGCTTTCCGGCAACCCTAGCCAAATGTCATAGCTGAATTTGTAATAGCTAGAAATTGCAATGTCTGACCTATTTCGCCACAGTAATTTTTGTAAATTGTGTAAAAATATTAATTTACTTTATGATTACTTTTATCGAAGGACCATTTAATACAGCAACATTTCATTTTAAACATTCGAAACTTTATTTCATTCGATTTCAAAAGAAAATAGTTTGCTTATTTTGTATTTCACTAAAAAATAGTTGTCAATGATCTTCGAAGCTTTTATAGAATTATATTTATTACTTATATATTTATCGTCTGCATAGAAAAAAATAAAAATAAAAACCTAATATTTGTTTCTGATGCTATCAATTATAAAAAAAGAAAAAAAAATCGCAATCTGATATAATTCTAGTAATATGTTCTGTACATTTTCTGTTTGGATAAAGTGGGCAGTATAATAAAGTAGCGCCATATTTGGCGACTTAACTCACTTTTGGCGTGAAATAAACAAATAAATATGTAATAATAAAAAATTAAAAGTATAAAAAAGTTTATAAAATATTATTTTAACAGAGAAATTTTTTCGGTTCTCTAACTTTTATGTATAGGGCTACAAAATGCACCATGTCTCGATGCTAGGTGCGAGCAACACCAAAAGTGGTTCCCTTGTAAGTATATGCTGATAGATACATTTAATTTTTTTATTTTTCTATAGAAAAAAATACTTTACATTTTGGCAAATAATGTATGAAATATAAATATGCAGATTGCAGTGGCAGGAGGGGAGGGAGACGGTATGTCTGTTAGTACCGGTACAGCAGAATAGTAGGGCTCCGGTACTTTTTTTGTTAGAAATTAAGCCCTGCTCATGCATCAAACATGAACAGTCACCTCTAGATAAAAGAGATTGTTTATGTTTTCCTTGTGCGGTCAAAATAGCTGACATCAGAACTTTAAGTTAAGTATTATTTTGCTATTTCTTTTTTTCAATTTGAAATTTTTAATAGTTTTTTTTTTTTTTTTACAAGTTCAGAGATTTTGAAAATGTCTTACGTAAGCATAATTCAAACTCCCCCTCCCCCCTTGTCAGCAAAAATAAGCAAATCGCTAACCCCCTCCCCCCCCCTTAGGTACTTACGTAATATTTGAACGGCCCCTATGGTTCTATATTATTTTGTCTTACTATATTATATATTGTATTGTCTGTATACTGGGAATTTCAAAGTAACATTCTTTCCTTATCTGAAACTGGATCCGAGCCGGTGAATTGTACAGCGTGGATGAAGGGATAAAGTCATGCAGGGAGAGGGGTTTGCACGACCTTTTGATATGTCTGCTGGAGATGGGCAGACAAAAGAATTGCACGAACGAGGGAAAGAGTTGAGAATGTGGTCAGAGTGAAAACCCCCAGATTTATGTTGTGGGAAGAGAAGGAGTTCAGAAAAAGCAGAGGGTTACCAGTAGGCAGTCCGTTTTGCTCGGAGAGAAAAGAGTTGAAGCCTTGAGCGCAAGGTGGAAGGTTGTTCCTGTGTATAGCTCTTGGATAGAGCGTAGAGTTGTGTGAAGCTTGCCGAGCTTAGAGCCCATGTGTTGGGAGATTAAGAGTAATCTCCAGGAAAGCTAATTTAACGAGTGTAGAGTGAGAGTGATATAACGTAGTTTAACAGTACACAGCCACCATTTACTGTATTTAATTTAATGTTGAACCGGATCACCTACATCCTAGTTTTTAAGTGTAAATAGTGTTTTGTGATTTGTAACTAGTGTGTAAATAATCTGTTAATTTAGTTAATTGAAAGCGTTGGTTTTCATTTAAACAATCCTCTCAGAGCGTGACCGATATCACGTAATTATATCGGTGGTGGCAGCATATAAATAGCAAAGGATTTCTTCAAAGTTGTGCGGACTAAGAGGAGACTCCGACAATCTACATATACATATATTTCAATGTATGTGAAAAAATATGACTATAATATTTTTGCATGAGTTTAAAATTCGGGTTTAAAAAAAAGAAATATTTTTTCAATTGAATATCACATCACTTTTGCATATAAAAACGTGCATTAAAGATTCCAATTTAATATACTTTTATCAAAACATTTTTTGTTTTTATTTATCTTATTTAAGCTATGGCAATAAGAAAGAAAATGGAGGACAATTTTATATTCAATGTATCATTTGAAATATTTATTCGAATAATGAAATATTGAGATTTATGAAAATTATAATATAAAGAAATTATAAAGGAACCTATATCCTATTCGCTATTTTGAATTATATTTTGTATTATAAATGATATATTGTTACTTTACTTTTAAGAAAAATGTTTATTTACTTTTAAGAAAAAGTAATATTCTCGGTTATTGTTCAAATTTCGATACCAGGAAAATATTAATACACATAAATACCAGTTTAAGCCTGCTATCCCTTTTTTATGGAGCCTTAAAACAATTGATACATTTAACAATTTAGTACATTTAAAAAAAAAAAAAAAAAAACTGTTTTTGCTTTTATTTTGGTTGTTTATTTTTACAAATCGTTTGTTGATTATACGACAGAAGTTTTTACATTTACATTATACAGTTTTAATTTACACGGGAAGAGTTTTAATCCCCCCCCCCTTCCCTCTTCTTTCTTCGCTGGGCCAGTGTCTTATATACAAAAACATTATTAATGCAGTTATTTATAAATACACTTCACAAAAACATATATTTTTATCCTTACATGTGCATATACGTTTTGCTTGAAAAAAAAAAAAAAAAAAAAAAATCAAAGCATTTTTTCAACCACTTGAATTTCTTGTTTTTCAAGGAATAACCACATATATTTATTCATTATTTACTATTTTGTTATATTGATTTCATTTGTTAAGAGTTAAAATGGTTTGTTTTTACAAAAAATTTGACTCTACATATGTATATATTTTATATAAGAGCAATAGAGATCCATGTCCATTACACATATAGTTTCAAAATGTTTAACATTTAATTTTTTAATTTATAAAAGAGAATCATTAAGGAAATTAAAAAGAGAACAAATATATGCAATTTAATATATCAAAATAATAATAATAAAAAAATTCTTTAAAAGTTATTCCAAAGCCCTTATACCAGGTATGCATCCTTATCTCTGTTCGATATTTTAATTTTTAACAGTGCCTCTATTTTTCGGCTTTAAACTTTTCGGCTCTAAAGGAAGTCACGGTTTACATTGAGCTCAATAATTTTGTGCACATATTTAGATGAAACTCGTTACTCTAAAAAATGTCCTTTTACTTCTCCTCTCACAAAGCAAAACAACAACAACAACAACAATAGCAATAACAAAAAAAAAAAAAAAAAAAAAAAAAAAAGCAACTCTGAAGGGTGCTTTTTTTAATTATCTGTGATTATAACAGTAAATATATTTAAAAATATAATCGCCTACCGTGGCGATATTTGACGATACTGCAATGATTGGAGACATGTCGTAGTGTGCACAAAATCTAAAAATTTCATAAACGTCTGCAGAGCCATTTTCTCGAAATTGTGCAAGCAAGCTCTAAAAATAAGTTTTTTGAATAAAGCGATTTTAAAATTAAGCACTTCTTATGCCGTATATTGGCGATGGCTAAAAGGCAAGGCAATTGTAACGTAAGGGTAAAGAAAACATAAAAAACGTGCTTCAAGCACAGATTATGAAACAATCTATGAATTTCCAACATCTTCAGGATATTGGAACAAAACGTCATTATTTAATAACTTGGAAAGATGATGTCTAGGTAATCATCAATGTATAAACCGCATAACACATTTGAAAAACGCAATTTCAGCAACTACCATCTATTAATTGGTAAGCTATTGGAATTATTTTGTTTAATCTTATGTATATGATCTGTAGATTTGTATATATGCTAAGTATGCAAAAAATTAGTTTAGTTAAAAAACGTATTATTGAGTTCAAAATCTTGCTTTAGTAATTTCAGTCAATAAGCGAAAGTATACTCGAATTCTTTTGCGCAGTACGATCTATAGAAGTTATATACACTCTAAGTAATATGCAAAAAATTTGTTAAATTTAAAAACGCATACCACAATTGAAAACGTACTACTACTAATAATAATAATAGCAACTTTTTTACTGTTAGGCTTCACTTACGCGACAGTGATTAAGATAAATACTCTTTAAAATTAATTCCACGCTGAATATCCTATACTTAATGCTTATTTCGCTTTATAGGCGTAAATTTTTTTTTTTTTTTTCATGTTATGTGTGGATTTAACACAATCATTTTTATAAAATCATTAAACTATGACATGGAAATATCTTTTATCTTTTGTCAGGATACATTTTAAATAATGAAAGCATTAAGCACCGATCAGTTTCATGCCGCTTTAATATTTTTGCGCGAGATTTTATTTTACGCTACGAACAAAGAATCGGAAATGTAGAATCGACGCCGTTTTTCCCTAGAAAGTATTTAACAAATTAAAAAAAAAAGAAAGAAAAAACTGAAACTAAACGTGAAACTTCTACAGATAAATAATCTCTGATGGAAAATAGAGATGTTTTTCACATGAGAAAACTTTTGCAAATAGTTCTCATAGCATTTCTCCAGAACGGTCATCTATTCAGTATGTAAATATTATTGTAAGTTAAAACTCCTGTTCTAAATTCTTCAAGTGTAAAAGTCTGATTTAAAAAATGTTAGCCGAATTTCAATAATTTCAAACTCCTGGTTCACAGAAAATCTCAAACGAGGATGTCTTTGTTTAAGGTAGGTTTAGAGTTACTGTATAATGGATGGTGTTGCTATACAAATAAACTTACTTTATAGAAAGAGCTTAATGCTCGCATCATCACTCTAAGATGAATAATAAACCACTCACTACTGGGTTGTTAAAGTAAATTCCCAGAGCGAAAAACGCTGTAATTTAAACATTTATAAAGTGATAATGAAATGTGTTTCATTTAAAGGCAGTTTACAATAAAACTTTTTTTAGAAAAGTCTACTTCAGTGGATCAAAAGTTACTAAATGATTTTAAAATGTAATGACTTTTAATTTAATAATGATTATTCTTCGTTTTATTTTAGTTTTCGGATATTTTGGAGTTTTACCAAAGGTAAAAATCATAGGTTTAAAGATCAAAAGTTTTTACATTTCACTGCCTTCCATCCTCTTTCAAATTAAGGCGGTTCTCAAGTGCACTGCTCAACAAAGCGAAACTTTCCAACACATTTACTTACTAATTTTTAAACGTAAAGGCACAAAATAGGCAGGCCTGATTTATTGAAGTGATTTAGAATCGAAACGAGTGTTCCATTTTTTTTTTTTTTTTTAAATAAATAAAACAAAAGGTTTCGAACTAAATAATCGAAAGATTGCCTTCACTTATTCCATTATCAGTCAATTTTTGAAGTTTGACAAACTGAAGCAAATTTTAGACAAGACAATATTTGAAAAAACAGGAATATCAATGGTAGTTTTATAGCAGTAAAAGAGGTAAATACTCCTCTCGTTCTAAACCCTATTTAATTTGCATAAGAAAATATATATAAACCATACAAAATAATTCCCTTTAATCCTATTTAATCGGAAATTTTTAATGTCTTTACTATTCGAACATGATTAGTTTACATGTGAGGCGCGAAACTGATAATGGTAGCAAACAGAGCTCCAAAACAAATAAAACTTTCAACTATAATGCGTTTGCTTCAGCATCTGTGTCATGTTATTCATTTTCTTTTTCGTTGCATAACGAAATTCTTCCAAATTCAATAGCCTTCTTACCGTAGCCAAATTGTATTTCTCCAAGGTTACTCATCTGGAAACATTTTAGTAAGAGATACAGGACTAGTAATAAATAGCAATAAAATAACATTATTTTAATAATAAATACTCAAATGTTACTTGTTCAATACTCCAAAGCGCAAATCAGAACGCGATCTATACCTGCGGAAGGTAAATCAGCTGCAGAACTTTATTATGTTCAAAGCGTGATAATTTAAATATGCATTGTGAAGTATGCATTTGCGGAATAATTTCTCAATAGGCTCTTTGAGTCGCAATAATTGAGCGATGATTTTGTAAATAAAGTTTTGTACCTTCTGTTCAACCATGTTCTCTGCTTGGAAAAAACTTCTCTAAATCTAAACGAAAAAAAGTGTGTTTGGGGGGGGGGGGGGGGTGAAAAGTTATTGACTTCTAAAACAACTAGTAATATTTGCACCAGCCTTAGTTTATTTATTAATAGCGTCAAATAAGCCTTATAGCAGAGCCAATTGATATGATGTCAGTATGACGTCACAATTGTTATAAATGGTTACAGTCACAAGATGGACCAAAAAGTAACTTTTTGAATTCATTGCATCATTACTCTCAGGTGATTGCATGTGGCACCAATGTAAAGGTCTCCGTGACCAATTTTTAAATGATGACAATAACAAATGCATTTTGGTCAACACATGCATTCACATGTTATTGAAATTTTGGTACTGGTGCTATTAGAGTATATACATTATTTGTATTATGAGATTAATAAACAAAACAAAACAAACAAAAAAAAAAGATATTTTAAAAACTTTATTGTGTGAATATGCATTAGATTTTAAAAAGGAGTGATTTGTGTTAGTTATCACAAAAATATATCAATCACTGGTCACGCGTTCAATGTTTATGCACCTCGGCTTCAATTTATCAAGGTGCTCTTCACCGGCAAATTCTGTAAAAATAATGTGTTCAATTTCCCCCTCTCCTTTTTCAAACATTTTGAAATGCAGTACCTTTATATTTATTAAAAATAATTTTACGTTTTACTGCTTTTCCCCCTCGTTCAAGTTAAATTAGTCGAAAGATTGCATCACTTATTCCATTATCAGTTAATTTTTGAAACTTGACAAAGTGAAGCAAATTTCAGGTAGAACAATATTTAACTCTCGGCCGAGTGCGGTTAGAACAGCTAAAGCTGCAAGTCAGGGTGCATGTATCCGATAGAATTTTGGACATATAGCTTTTAGAAATAATATTTTTTTAACTGTAATTACGAATTACTTTTACCCTGAAGATTCTATATTTTCTAGTTTCATTTCAAAGGGAAATCTTTAAAGTGAATAAAGGGAATAGGGCCATTTCTTATCACATGTGGGACAGCTTTTCTACATAATACTGCTGTTTTAACAATGTTATTATATCTTCAAATTAAAACAACTGTATTAATATGAAAATCTAGGGTTCTTTTTTTTATTATTTTTAATGTATAGTTTATACTTTTAACAGCGTAGAACAGGGATGGCGAACTTTTTTGAGTATGGGTGCCAAAAATTTCAAAATTATTGTGTACCAGCATTCTAACGTGCCAGAAACATTTTAACTTAGATAAAATCTAATAATTAATTTTTATAGAATTTTTACTCGAATATTTTTACACTTACACTAGATTCGATTCCTAAGTTATTTATTATGCTGTATCTATTTACTCAATAATATAACCATGCCGCGTAGAATTCCGTGTTAATAATCTATAAATGAGTTTTTCTTTTATTGTATACTTCCGAATCGGATCATTTTAGTTGTAGAAACAGGTTCAATAGACGTATATTATTTACAGTAACAGTTAAAATTCAATTTTCAAAATTATAACCTAAATATAATAAAACTTAAAATGACTTAAAACCCTAAACCTAAATAAAATAAAACCTAATCTGAAGTAGAAGCATGTCAATTGGGTCTATTACTATATGCAAATTATATCTAAAAATTCAATTTCAAAAACCTTTGAAATTCCATAAAGAAGCAAAAAATTTTGGAAAACACTATATGTTGAATGGTTTGGCGAGAAATTGACGCTACAAGACGCTTTCGTTGAAATTTTTAATACCTTAATTCATTCAAAATTTATGGATTATTTTAAAGTAAATTATATACCTGTTACTCAAACTGTACTTTTTGTTAAAAAACATAAAATGGATTGTTCTCCATAAACTGAATATAATCTAGAATCTTTTTCGCGTGCCAGAGAAGTTTTCTTACGTGCCATATGTTCGCCATCCCTGGCCTAGAAGTTAACAGATATAGGTA